>JAKTWU010000300.1:0-11249 GCA_030582435.1 Taiozyma onychis
CAAGGCTCAACTTCTCAACTGTTTATGATAACGGCCAACCGTAAAGTCGAACCTAATATATCGAATTTTCAATGGCTCATGACTGAAACCTAACTCACTTTGTGGATTCATCTTGAGAAAATTTACTGGTAATGACTCTGGTGTTGCCATGACAATATTCGCTAACAAATTGATTTATGTGTCAACTTGAAGTCATCGCATACCAATTAGGTGGTAGCCAAAATTAGTCCTATTTTCGCAATTTCCTCTTTTGGAGTTTTGGTGCCAAATTTCCAGCCAACAAGAACCCTTCCATTTCCCCTTACTGATTTGGAGTTCGCGCAATTCCGCGCGAATTTTCGCTAGAGAACTGCTACTGCGGCGCTTAACAAAAGCTGGAGAGAGCCCGTCACAATTTTAGTCTGGAAAGAATAAGAGCGTCAAAGGAAAAAAAAAAGTGAATATAGTCGGCGGTCAACCAGAAAGAGCTACTCTGCCGTCTTAGCCGCCGCCCTCAGGAGTTGCCACAGCACGAACAATCACAACACAGTGGACACATAGTTAACGCGTCCATCACAGGCACAACAAATCAGACCCTTGCTCAAACCTCGATTCGGTGTTCTCTCAGTTACCATTAATCGGGGACTACTTGTTTGATACTACACCCCAAACTATCTAAATATTCTTTGCATGAACCGCTGAGCACCCCTTCCTCGAGATGAGCAACAACTTTACAGACACCACAAGCTACGCAAGTAGTCTCAACTTGAACAAGAACAATAACAGCACCTCATCTCCCTCACAGAAAAGTGCCGCCTTACATCATAATTATGTTCCTTTGCAACCTAGTCCTTCAGTTTCATCTCCAGCATTGTTGCCATTGAAACCAAACACCTCTAAGGTTCTACCACAACAGGGCCAACCAATGGGAAGATCATTGTCCTCGCCTTCTCAACCGCTCATCCCAGCTGGTAATTCTAAGAAAAGAGGATCAGTCTCTGTAGAAACTTCCAAACAAAGGAAGAAACCAGCGGTGAAAGGCGGAAACAACAGCAACAACAATAACCTGAACACACTGGCAAGCATAGCTGCAATTGACAAACAACAGGGAACACCACAGCCTAATTCACAGATCCAAGCTGCTCAACCTCAATCTCAGCAGCAGCCGCCACAACAGCAACAGCAACAACAGTTTCCTCTTCAAAGATCAACGAGTCCACAACCAGGTAACTCTCACCAACCAGCTGGTCACCGTCCAGTAACTTCATGTACTCACTGTCGTCAACATAAGATCAAATGTAATGCGTCTGAGAGATTTCCTGCCCCTTGTCAGAGATGTGAAAAGATGGGGTTGACATGTGAGATTGATCCACAGTTTAGACCAAGAAAAGGTTCACAGATACAGAGTTTGAGAAGCGATGTCGATGAATTGAAGTTAAAGATTGAATACTTACAGCGAAACGAATCCCTCATTGCCCAAGCTCTCGCCAACCAACAGAGCTCTTTTAATGTCCAGAACTTCATCAAGAATAACGATCATACTCCTCAAATTAGTTCTCCATTGCATTCCATATCGCACAATGAAAACATATTGACCAACTCACCTCCAACATCTGCAAAGACGATACTGAAGAGAGAGCCACAGCTACTGATGGATAGAAGAACTTCAGGCACAGCTTTAGCCTCGAGACAGAATTCATCACCAAGCTCAATCCCACAACTATTGAACGATTCTGCTCCTACAAACAGTGACCAGAAGAACCTGCCCCCATTTTTGGAGATGTCAGTGAGAGCAATAACGCCAACCGTTGAAGATGCTAATTCTCCTATTTCTCAAAGGTCTGTGGCTTCAAACAATTCCAACATTTCAGAATTCGTACTTGGTGAAGTCAACATCTCATTGAGCAAAGCCAACGAACTACATAACACCTTCGTTCAGAAGTACTTGCCATTTTTCCCGATCATGATTTCAAACTCAGCCTCTGAGCTATATTCGCAATCTCAATTATTATTCTGGACTGTTTGCTTAACTGCCAGTATGTCTGATCCAGAGCCTACGCTTTACAATCAACTAGCGTCATTGATTAAGCAATTAGCTATCGAGACATGTTGGATTAGAACCCCAAGATCTACACACATTTCACAAGCTCTACTGATATTGTGTATTTGGCCATTACCTAACCAAAAGGTTCTTGATGACTGTTCTTATAGATTCGTCGGCCTTGCAAAGAGCCTAGGTTATCAACTGGGTCTACATAGGGGTGAGTTTATGAGTGAGTTTTCAAGAACACAGGTATCATTGCCAGATGCTGAGAAATGGAGAACAAGAACATGGTTAGGTATTTTCTTTGCTGAACAATTTTGGGCTTCACAGCTAGGTTTGCCTTCATCATTACAAACTGATTACTTGATTGAAAATGCTAGAGTTGATCAAAATTTACCAAAGAACTTCAGGTCATTGATCTCTTTGGCTATCTTCCAAGCTAAACTGGTGAATGTTATGGGTTCAAGTGTTACTAGTCCTGATGGGTTGATGGAAGCTAGAAACAGAGCCGGTTCATTGGCAATTCTGGAAAGAGAGCTGGAAAGACTTGTATTCAAGCTAAAGATTGATGATTTGGTTGTTGAGATTTACTTCTTATATGTCAAATTAACCATTTGTTGCTTTGCATTCTTACCAGAGACCCCAACTGAGGATCAAACCAAGTATGTAACTGTTGCCTACTTGACTGCCACCAGAGTGATCACTTTGGTGACCAAACTCTTAGAGACAAGTAACTTGATTGAACTGCCTATTTATATCCGACAGACAGTTACTTATGCTGCTTTCGTCCTATTCAAGTTGCATCTGACCCCACTATTATTGGACAAGTACATTGACTCAGCTAGACAATCCATTGTGACTGTTCATAGATTGTTCAGAAACCAGCTGACTGCATGGAAGAATGTCGAGAATGATATTTCAAGAACTGCTCAAGTTTTGGAGAAGTTGAATTTTGTTTTGTTCACCCATCCAGAATTATACACCAAGAACGATGGTATCATCACAAGAATGAGATCACATTTAACAGGTTCATTGTTCTATGACTTGGTCTGGTGCATCCATGAAGCTAGAAGAAGAACGCTGGAAGATCAGAAGAATGGTAAACCACATCAACAAGCAAAGACATTCATGGAGGATGGACGAAGAAGACCAGTGCCACTACCATTTTACAACCAAATCAACAAGGATGATTTCCAAACTATCACCACCACGACACCAGGTGGTACCACTATCACCACTTTGGTGCCAACTGAGAATGCAATGTCCACTGCCACTGCCAATGCCACTGCTGCTGGGTTGTCAAAACCAACTGAGATCAAAGGTATACCTGTTTCTATGTTGGAATCTACAGGTAGTATTCCATCGAAAGGGGTGAACTCTGTTTCAGATCCGCAGTCCCATAATGGCTCCTCCACCAATCTAAATGGACTGAGAAAAGTTGTCAATATCAGAATTCAGAACACCAATCAAGGTCAACAATTGAACCTGGGTCCGTCTACTTCGAACTCACCTGGGAATTCACTGGGTCTTGGTGTTCCATTTGGTAATTACGATTTGGATCAATTGACTGGTGTCCCATCTCCAAGTAATCCAAACTTGGGTTATGACAATAATGGCTACGATGGTAACAAAGCTGACTTTGACTCATTCTTTCAACAACAAAGCGCTGGTTGGATTGAAGGGAACGATGATGTCCTAGGTTGGTTTGATATGAATATGGCCCCAGAGTTTTAACGAGACGTTCACGATTAGCACTGTGTAATTATTATATTAACAAGGCTGACATTTTCAAAGGTTAATATTTACGTAGAGATACAAACAATAAGCAAACCATAAACATTTAAGTATTATAAAAATGAAGGAAACCAGAATTTTAGCACCAGATAACATGAAATAAAACAGTACAACAAAGAAAGACAAGGTATAATAGGGTTTCTTCGAGAAGATAATTATTCATCATCATCCTTTGGATCACCAATACCATCTTCATAAATAGCAAAGACAGTCTCAGATTCAGGCAAACAAGGAGAATCATAGATCTTGCAAATTCTTTGCTCACCTTTACCCTTCTTGAAACTCAATCTAGTTGTTGAAGAATGAGCAATGATGTTACCACCGATAGGTTTTTTTGGATCAGAATTGAACATCATACCACCATCAACTTGAGCGACCACTTGGTTGGTTATCACCACAGCAATACCGAATTCATCGGCTAATCTTTGCAAAGTTCTCATATACTTCGCAACATGCATCTGTCTAGCTGATAATTCAGCTCTGCCAGCATAATCGGTTCTGTATAGAGCCATGATTGAATCAACAATCAACAATGAAAATCTTGATTGCGACATCATTTGAGCAGCTTGGTTCAACAACTGCATTTGATGGTCTGCGTTGTAAGCCCTAGCATAGGCGACGTTGTCTAGAGCATCTTCTTCGTTCAAACCAAATCTTCCGGCGATCGAAACCAATCTAACAGGTCTGAATGTACCTTCGGTATCAATGTATAGACACTTGCCTTCACCACCACCCATATCAATTGGCAATTGACATGTCACGGCTAAAGTGTGACATAATTGTGACTTACCAGTTCTGAACTCACCAAATACTTCAGTGATGGAGCCTGTTTCAATGCCACCTCCTAAAAGAGTGTCTAGTTGCTTTGAACCGGTAGTCACACAGATCAACTCACTTCGTCTGTGATGGAACTCCGAGGCAGTAGTGAAGCCCATAGGAACTAGTTTAGAGGCTTCTGCTAGTAGTTTGTCAGCCTTGGCTTCTGAAATACCTTTGACCTGGATCAAGGCTCTTTTTGGGCTAGATAGAAGAGTTAGTGAAGTGAGCATAGGATGGCACCCAGCCACAGTACATACGTGTATGCAATAGCTTCAACAGTGTTGTAACCAGCGTCTATTAGTTTCTTGATGTCACCGGAAGTGATACCATTACCCTTGAATATCTGTTAGTTTCTATTTATCCACAACAGTGTTATGAAACTCCTGATACTCACTTCTAGCTTGGAGACAGGCAGGGGCCCGTACACTTCTTCATCCTCTTCTTCGTGGTCCTCTGGCACTTGCTGTACAGGTTCATCCTCGGCATCGTGTTGCGTCATTTATATCTGTTCTTGAGCTTCTCACGTCCAGTTGCCACCAAAGATCACAATTTTTTCTTTGTTTTGATTTTTCCATACACGAAAAAAGCCGCCAAAAAGCGCGAAACAAAACGCGAAAACGCGAAAGTCACGTGATAAAATGAAGGAAACGGACAGAGCCCACAGAATGGCATATCTTGCTCAGTAAAAGTCTAAAAAAGACAAAAAAACCTTCATTAGATTGAATAAATCTTTAAGAAGTGATATTTTCCGTGTTTGGGCCAATGGTGAGATGGAATTGTGAGCAAAATGGCACAGTGACCACCTGAACAATACTCGTCTCCATGGCGATTGTCATTCCCTAAGTTTCGCGTTTTTGCGTGGCCAGATCAGTTACAAAACGTAAACAAAAAAATTGACTTAAGCACAAAGCGCTGAGAAGAAGTCAAAGCTTCACAGACACGTTCAACCGCAGTTAAGAAGGGCCTCACAATGTCAGAGAGCAAACCAGTAAAGACATCTAGGCAGTCATATGCTGCGACTACCAATCGCCAGCGAAATCCTGCACCAGAGAACAAGCCGCTGAAAAGACACTCCTTTGCATCTTCAAACATTGGTTCACCTTCCTTTGCTCAGAGAACCAAGACATCGAGCTCAAGACTTAGCGACGTTAAGCTTGAAGAGTCTAACATCTCAGTTTACGTCAGATGTAGATCCAGAAATGATAGAGAACTCAAGGAGAACAGTGGTGTTGTGGTTTCAACAACAGGCCATATGGGCAGAGAGGTTCTTCTACAGACAGGACCAATGAGTGTAAGCAACAAGACATACACCTTTGATAGAGTGTTTGGTGCTGAAAGTGATCAAGAAACTGTCTATGGCGGTATAGCTCAGTCGGTGTTGAAGGAGATGTTACATGGCTATAATTGTACTGTTTTCGCTTATGGCCAGACTGGTACTGGTAAGACTTACACAATGAGTGGTGATATCAGCAATGCAAGTACTATTTTATCTCCGGATGCCGGTATAATTCCGAGAACCTTGGTTGACCTATTCAAGAAGCTAGACAAGACTCCAGACTTCTCTGTCAAGATTTCATTTATTGAACTATACAATGAAGAGCTACGTGATTTGCTGTTAGCCAGTGATCAAGAGAAGAAGACAGTTAGAATTTTTGAAGATCCAGTGAAAAAATCAATAACTGTCCAGGGTATGGAAGAAGTTTATATCAAGACTGCCGAAGAAGGTATGAAGGTGTTATCAGACGGTTCCTTCAAACGTCAAGTTGCCGCTACTCAATGCAACGATTTGTCATCCAGATCGCATAGTGTCTTTACAATCACTGTGATAATGAAGGAGATTGATCCAATTTCTGGTGAGGAGTATTTGAAAACAGGTAAATTGAATTTGGTTGATTTAGCCGGTTCAGAAAATATCAGCAGATCAGGTGCTGAGAACAAACGTGCGAGAGAAGCTGGTATGATAAATCAGAGTCTTTTAACACTAGGTAGAGTTATAAATGCTTTAGTTGATCAGTCACCACATATCCCATACAGAGAATCTAAATTGACAAGGCTATTACAAGATTCCTTAGGTGGAAGAACCAAAACGTGCATCATTGCCACTATTTCCCCAGCCAAAGTGTCCTTAGACGAGACAATAAGTACATTAGAGTATGCTAACAGAGCCAAATCTATCAAGAACAAACCACAGGTCAATCAAACTATGTCCAAGAAAATGTTGATCAAAGAATACGTCCAAGAGATTGAAAGACTAAGGAATGATTTGATTGCGACCAGAAGTAAAAATGGAATCTACGTTACAGAAGAAAACTGGCAACAAGTAACAGCGGAGAGCGAGAGTCGAAGAATTCATGTTGAAGAGCAGAAGCTCAGAATCAATTTGCTAGAAGAACAGATCAAGAAGCTCAAACACGATTTTGAAGACCATTTGAACCAGATAAAGAAGATTGAAGAGGATTTTGCTACCAGCAAGCGCCAGAAACAAGTCGTAGAGGATCAATTGAATGAAAATAAAGCAAAATTACAAGCGACAGAAGAAGAACTTGAGATACAAGTGTTAATGAATAAGAACCGTGAAGAAACTGAAACAAAGCTGAATGACACCTATTTCTCACTGGTGAAACTAATAGATGAAGTTGCTGATACCAAAGAACAATTGTTGAAAATCCTTTCCCACAAGGATTCAGAAGCAAAAGCCAACCAGAATGCTTTACTTGAGAAGAAAAGACAAATAAACTCTAACATTGACTCACTAACAGACAGAATTGATACTTTTGCTTTTCAAGGCGATCAATTATCGGAGGCATTGAATTCCAAGTTTTCACAGATGATCGACGCTCAGCAAGCCAAGCTTAAAGAAAAGTCAGAGAACGTTGAATCAAACTCTTTAAATCTTGGGTCAAGCATTGATACAATTCTAAAGAAAGTCTTGTATCTGACAAATTCTACAGACGATGAAATTGACTGCATTGAAACGTTGAAATCACAGATCAAAGATGAATTGATAACGGATTTGAACAACTTGAAGCAGCAGTCACTTGAGAACGCAGAGAGAGTAAAAGAAGAAATTCAATCGATAAACTCCACTGTCAAATCCGGGTTTGAAGAGATCAGCAACGCGTTCAAAGAGACAGTTCAAAACGTTCAATCGCAATTAGATGTCCAAGTTTCTGATATTCTGACATTGAAGGCCAGAGTTGTTGATCACCAAGCAAAGTATAATAGCCTATTGGAAGAACAAATGAACATGTTAGTCAATCTTAAGGAATCTGAAAGACAAAATTCGAAATTAGAAAAAGAAGAACTTTTCAGCCAAATTTCACATTTGATTAATTCACATGAATCAAGGAAATTGGACAGATTGAGTGAAAAAGTGGATTTAATCCAGCCAGAATTATCTAGAATCATTCAAAAGCATACTTCATTCAGTGTCAATTATGAATCATTTGTTAAAGATAAATGGGTTCCAAATCAACAAAAGTTCCAACAGGGTTTCACAGAACAAGCTGATTTATTACAAGAAGGTCTTGAGAACCGAAAGTCCACCATTATTAGTCGAAATAATTCATTATCTTCATTCTTAAAAGATCAAATCTCCCAAAATGATCTCAAATTCAATCAATCAATTGAAGATTTAGATAACAAGATGAGAAATTTGAATGAGTTTGCCATCAAGTTGAAGACTTTAAACAAAGAGAATTCCCACTTCACTCAAGATCAAGTCTCATCAATCAAATCGCAAATCTCTCAATCATTAACCACAATTTCAGATAATTTTCAATCATTTGGTAAAGAATTATCATCTACAAAGCCTGAACTAATTGATTCTTACTTGGAAAAACAAAAACAGTACTTATCAAAATTCCAATCAATCTCACAAGAATCATTACATTCCATCTCCAAAGAGATTGCTCAATGGGATTATCATATTGATGAATACCCATTACCCACCAAGAGACAAAAATTGGATATTGTGAGGACGTTACCGAAGCCAAAGACTCGTGAAGAAATCATACAGTTGAAACACAAAGAACCTCTAAAAGAATTGAACAAAGATGTTAATATTAGTGACGATAAAGGTGAAAAGTTTGAAAGATCAAAGTCATCGCAAGACAATACTTTGAAGAATGAATATGAATGAGGGTATGAATTGCAGAAAACAATTTCTACAACATATCTTTTTAATAGAGGGAAAACATATGTACTATCTGAAAAACTGTTTTATAATGTAACCACGTCCTTTAAATTAGTCACCGACTAAAAATGCAAATGAAAATCAATTAACAATCAACTCTCCTTTTGGAACTCATCAACTCTTGAGGCTGAAATTCCCAGTTCCTTCACATAACTATACAATCCTTATCATTCTTGTTTTTTTTCAAAGTCTTGGAGGATTTCTTCTTATTCAACTTCTTACCAAATGAATCATTGCTTATGTTAGTGACAATACCGCCATTTAATTTAATCAGTTTCTGAGCAGCCTTTTCATCACCATTGGCTTCGGCTTTTCTAAACCATTCTTTTGCTTGTTCTAAGTCAGGATCACAACCAATACCTTTTTCATAAAAGTTCCCCAGGGCAAATTGAGCCTTTGTTAAATTCAAACTAGCAGCTCTGAGTGCCCATTGGAATGCTTCATGTTCATCCTGTGGCAAGTTTGGTGGGTTACCAACCAAGTACCAAGCACATAATGATAACATAGATTCAGCATCCCCACCTAAAGCAGCCTTTGTGTAATAATGGATGGATAAATCTGAATCTTGGGTGATAACTTCATCACCAAATTCGTAGGCCTTACCCAAAATGGCTGCAGATTTGATGTGACCTAATGAAGCAGCTTGAACATACAATTCCATAGCATACTTTCTATCTGGGATAATAATATCTTTAAACCCATTTTCATGGATTTGAGCCAATTCATATGGTGCACCATTGGTCAACTCATTAGCCTTAGTGGCAGCTCTTTGTAACCATTGAATACCAGATTTCTTAACATTCATATTATCAGGTAAACCCATACGACTATGAAATGAATAAACACCTAATTTGAACATGGCAGAAGGATGATTCTTAGAAGCGGCATATTTCAAAAACTCAATAGATCTTCTTGCATCTCTAGAAACACCTAAACCTTCTTCATAACAATAGGCGGTTCTGTAAGCAGATTCAACATGTCCATGCTTTGCAGCACCTTGAAATAGCATGAAGGCTTCTTTGTTATCAACTTTCCCAAGAGCGCCAGAACTATGGGCATCAGCCAACAAGTATTGAGCATCCGTGTAACCTTTATCACTTAGTTTTTTCAAATAGTGAACAGCTTCTTTCAAGAATTGTTTTTTCATGTTCTTTTCCAAGTTTTCGCCATTAGTTGATTGTTTTGTAGTGTCAATGGTTAATGCGGTTTGAAGCATGTATTGGGCATATTGGAACAAAACCTTTGGATCATTTGACTTTTTCACATTCTTACGATACATCTCAATGGTTTTCATTCTTGGTAATAACTGTGAAGATGAAGAGTCACCAAGGTATTGCTTGATCATGTTGTGTGAAACATCGCTTAAGGATTCATTGGTCAAAGTGAAATGGGTGGACTCGTTTCTGTCCAATAGGTATAGATGTGAAAGATCGACCGATTTGGATTGTCTATCATGACTTCTTTTCGTATAATTGTGGCCAAGATCAAATTGTTGAGAGGTTGGACTTTGAACTCTTGAGCTTTCATTGGAACCGGAAGGCCAAGCAGGAGTACTGAAAGATCTAGCACCAAGAGGGGTATCAGGGATTCTTGGCGGTAGGGAGGAACTGGATCTGTTGTGACGTAACACAGCATCTGCGTTTGGAGAAGGAGGTTTAGCCAATATCTGTAATGATTCAGCAGAGTACTGAGCCTGCAGGTGGTTATCAGCCAGTTGAGTTGGAGGTGGAGGTGGAAGTAAGTAGGAAGCGGAGTTTGTAACATTTGGTTCATTGTAGTTGTTGGAGTTGTTTCTTGACTGGATGTAGTGGCCGTTGTAAGATAGTTGTTGAGGTTGAGATAGCTGCTGCTGCTGCTGCTGCTGTTGTTGTACGTACAGGACGGTGGCGCCCTTTGGGTCAGGATGAGGGTCCACAGGGTTATTGGACAAGATACTCTGTGACGAGTCTTTGGTTTGAGCACTGTGGAACGTGTTGCCAGAGCTGGTAGAAGTGGAAGAAGTCTTTTGTATTCTATCCACCAACATCTGCTGAGTGGACTGTAGAGGGAGCTGCTGGTGCTTGATGTAGTCAGCCTCGGTGTAGAGGCTCTTGCCAGGGGAAGGGACGTGCTGGTGATGTCTGTAAGGATGGGAAGCGGAAGTGGTGGACATTTCTAAAGGGTACAACAAGGTTGAAGCGACTGGTTTATAGCGATCGGATACGGGGAAAAAGGTGATGGGTTTGTGAAACCGAGTTGTTGGTTGGTTTGGGAGATCTGAGGATCGGTGAACAGCTCTGTTAACGGCGTTGACACAGTGGCGGTTAGCGGTTAGTTGTTTTCGGTGCAAAAAAAAGCTGGAAAAGGGTTTGAAACTGAATTTGCTTGGAAAAGTAAATTTGGGCCACTGACTGAATTGGGGGAAATTTCAGTTTTTTT
>JAKTWU010000300.1:11873-30123 GCA_030582435.1 Taiozyma onychis
TTAGATCTTTTCATCTTAAATCGTTCTGAGATTGGAATGAGCTGGGCGAGATCTGGCACTTGACGATGGAGCACCCACAATTGCGTCATCAGATGAATACAGGATTAATCAATAAGTGGCCCCCTTTCTGGCTCTGGAGTTGTAGACTATTTTCGATCACTGAACAATAAGGAGTTCTAGATCTATCCAACTTCAACTTAGAACATGAACCCTGAATCATTGCTCACCATTTTCAACCATCTCAGTTCACAAACTCAGATATTTCACGCATCTTTCTCAAACAATCTGGAAATATGTTGCTGATATTCTATAATACCACATTAAAGAAGTTGCCCCCCTCCATTAAGGCATTATAAAACTATTGATCTTCGGTTATTTAGATTGAACTGTCTATTCAACCGAGATCGACCCAATGAAAAAAATTCATGTTGTCTCGGAAACCAGCAAAACCAAACAAAAGGAAAAAAACACAAGAAAAAACAAAAAACAGTAAACACAAAGACATGATTAAAGCACTAAACGCTCAACATTCCCATTTATTCAACCGTCCAATAGACCTCAACAACCGCATTATTAACACTGAACCTATCTGCAATATTTCCTTACCTGACACAGGCATTGTTTTCTTCGTTTTTACTTGATTTTCCTGGTTTTTTTTTCCTGCCAGCCCCCATCACCATAATTTTATCCAAACAACACTTGACATTCATTAAATGACACTATAGCACCAACTTCAAAAAACAGAGAGATACTACCCCTTACTTCATCCATCCCAATCAAGATACAACAGACTCATTCAATGCCGTCACACGTACAGAATAGGAATGTCTTATCCACAAGAAGCCCCTTGACCCATTCAAACCACATACCTGCCTATTTAAATCAATCAGACTCTGATGACGAGAGTAGCTTCCAACCACCTGCCTTGAGTAATTATGCCCTTCAGTTGCTAGAGAAAGAACAGAAGGAGAATGTTGACCCAGGTCTGAATAAACATGAGACCGTGGCACAGATACCCAAAAGGGTCAACTTTAGAAATTCACCAAATCATAACAACAAACAGAATGACAATAATTCCAAATATAACACTAATACAATGCATACAAACCAGTCAGAATACGAGACAATTTTCACAAAGAATGTCAGCAGAGCTGATTCATATAATTCATCTCCAAGCTCCAATTCCCATGCTCAAAAGACCCCACTGAGCAAGTTTGAGAACACTTCACTGACAAGCTCCAACAACTCTAATAGTCTACGGACAAGAACTTCCATAAGAAGAACAAGATTGAGCAATACATTGGGTCCACCTAAAAGAGGCAGTTTTGCCATTAAAACGGAGCAGCCCCCTAATGAAGAATTGAAGACACCATCTCGTGAAATTATCGAAGACACTCCAATGAAAGATGCTGCTGATTCACCAAAAAGAGATGATTTTAAACCTTATGCACTTCAACCTGTTGAAAAGAAGCTTGATTTCGAAGGCTTGAACCCGTACCAATACTCCAAGAAGTACAATTTACCATCATCAGATCTACCAAAGCTTGTGAAGCTCTATTTCGAGCAACAAAAGCAAGAAGTTAAAGAATCATTAAACAGCCCCATAAGGTTGAAAGAAGCTTTCCACAACAAGATGGAGGAGGAGCTGCGTCAGTTATCCCCAAAATTCTCACCAAGACCCAAAAGAGAATTGTTCAAAGATGAGAAGCAAAGCTCGAGATCAATCAAGATCTATTCAGATAAGGAGAACGATGAACAAAAGTCCAAGAAGACCATAATTTCATCAGTCGATAGACCTAAATCAAGACCTCCATTACAACAACTCCAGAAACTGAAAAACCAGAACAATCAGGTCCCAACATATACATCAAAACAGTCATCATACCAAGAGCATCATTACAAACAAGCCCAACCTTTAAAAGAACCAGACTATTCAAGATCGTCAAGTTCGAGGCTATTGACCATCAATGACAAACAATATGAAAAGCTTGAGCTCCTTGGTAAAGGTGGTTCATCGAAAGTCTTTAAAGTTAAATCATTGACAAATAAAGTTTATGCTGTGAAGAAGATTTCATTTGACGAATTTGATGATTCTAGTATTAAAGGGTTCAAAGGTGAAATTGATTTGCTAATAAAACTACGGGACCAAGATAGAGTTGTTAGATTGATTGATTATTCATTAGGTCAAGGTTCATTGTTGTTAGTTATGGAGTGTGGTGATATTGATCTTTCTCATGTTCTTGCCAAAAGAGTAGATCTGCCTCTTGATGTTGAATTTGTTAGATTTCATGCTAATGAGATTTTGAAATGTGTTAAAGCTGTCCACGATGCTGGAATCGTCCATTCTGATTTGAAGCCTGCGAACTTTTTGTTTGTGAAAGGGATGTTGAAGATCATTGATTTCGGTATTGCAAACGCTGTTCCTGAACACACTATGAACATTTATAGAGAGTCTCAAATAGGTACCCCAAACTACATGGCACCAGAAGCTTTGATTGATAACAACCAGCATCTTGCTGATACATCCAAACATAAGAGCACTTGGAGAGTTGGTAAACCTTCAGATATTTGGTCTTGTGGCTGTATCATGTATCAAATGATCTATGGTCGCCCTCCATATGGTGGTTATCAAGGTTCGCAAAGATTGTTGGCCATTATGAATCCAGATATCAAAATTGTTTATCCAGAAAAGGGGCTAGGAGGTGTTAAAGTTCCAGGAACTGCCATTGAAACAATAAAGACATGCTTGATAAGAGATCCAAACAAAAGATGGACCGCCTCACAAGTTATAGAAGGTTCATTCTTGAAGCCGAGAGTTGTCTCAGAGCAATTCATTAATGATTTGGTAAAGAATGCAATCACTTATGGTGTTAGTAAATCTTCAATTGAGGATGATGAATTGAAGACTTTGGCTGATGACGTTTGGAAAAGAGTTTCACAGTTAGGTTTATAAATGACACTAATAGATTAGAAGAACAGTAGTTGATTTCATGATTTGTACATTAACTTTGACTTGAATTACACTTTCAAAAGTTAGCACGAGGGTCATAATTATCTAACAGTACTATGGTGCTATTCTGAACAATTGAATACCTTTCAAGAGGTCTCATGAGAAACGAACATATTAAATGGAGAGTGTTGAAATCGATATGAGACATTCGATTATATAATCATTACACTTGATGCTTACTAAGCAAGATCTCTCTGTTAGAAATTCTGAATATCCAGTATGGACTTTTAGACACAAAACTTCTTGTAGCGCTCTAGACCAAAACATGCTATCAGCGTTCACAAAGCGTCCAATTGGGCTAACCATACACTCTGGATTTCTCAAGCTGAGACCAATCATTCCAATTCTGCTCAAATCGAGATACTTTGAACCTGTTAATCAATCGACTCGTGCACTTCATGTCACCTCCATCAACAATCTTAACTTCAAGAATTTCTCCAACCAGGGGCCTCGATTCAATCGTGGCCCACCATCTTCGTCATCTTTACTATTCTCACTAATACCGGATGGTGCTAAAGCTTTGCTAACGGTGATGGGTGTGTCAGCATTTGTTTTGTTCTTTGCAGGTCCGTTGCTTATCATCACTGTGCCACCATTGATAGCTGGTGGTTATATTTGGACAAGGATCAAACTGGCTCAGAGATCCAAGGCAATGAACCAACGATGGGAGGATCTGTTGCAGACGCATTTGACTTATAAGGGCTCCGAGTTGGATCAAGCAAGAGTGGAAAGCTTCGTTTTAGGAAGAGTTCTTGATGCTTTCAGACAGAACGAGCAAGGGATCCTTGAACAACTGGGACTGGCCAAACAGGAACAATACCACACGCTGGATTCAAGATTCGAGCTGGGTCCTGTCGAGACCATTGATCAAGATTTCCAGATTTCGAGAACAACGGGTATAAAAGAACATATTACTGTTATGTCATTTGGATTACACGATTTGGACTCGGGGGTGAATTTGACCAGAATTGCCACTGTTGTGGTCACGCTGAAGCCAGAACAGCCTATTACCACATTATTAGACGTGTCTTCGACTAACCAAGATGCGGTCATCGAGGTTAGACCTTTGTTGAAACTCAAGAAACCTGTGATATTGAAGTCAGAGAGCCAATTCAAAGAACCACCATCGATCAACCTGAGAGCGAAAAGATAAAATTATTCACTGAATCTCTCCACTGGGTTGGTCCCATCTTATTTATATACATAGTATTCATAAAGACTCAGCATGTACTTGCGTAATTATTACATAAGCAACACATACAAAAGCCGACTTTTCTGACATAAGCAGATTTCCCAATTTTACGTTTCCCGAAAAGTTTCGAATTCAACCCAACACCAATAAGTTCACCAAGTCTGCAATTTGTTTACATAGAATCAAAGCATTGAATCATGGCTGAGCAACCAATTGTGTTAGATCAAGGTACCGGTTTCGTTAAGATCGGCCATGGAGGTAACAACTTTCCGGATTTTACGTTTCCTTCCATTGTGGGGAGACCAATTTTAAGAGCTGAAGAAAGAACAGGGGATATCGAGATTAAAGACATAATGTGCGGTGATGAGGCTAGCGCTGTGCGTTCATCATTGCAGGTTTCATACCCTATGGAGAACGGTATTATTAGAAACTGGGAAGATATGGAACATCTGTGGAACTATGCCTTCTATGAGAAGTTACAAGAAGACACAACGGGGAAGAAAGTGTTGCTAACAGAACCACCAATGAACCCTTTGAAGAACAGAGAGAGAATGGTGGAAACTATGTTTGAAAAGTTCAACTTTGGCGGTGTTTATGTTGCTATCCAAGCCGTTTTGGCCCTATATGCACAAGGTTTGTCCTCGGGGGTTGTTGTTGATTCCGGTGACGGTGTCACACATATCATTCCAGTTTACGAATCTGTTGTTCTTAACCACTTAACCAGGAGATTAGATGTTGCTGGTAGAGATGTGACTCGTCATTTGATTGATTTGTTATCAAGAAGAGGTTATGCCTTCAACAGATCCGCTGATTTTGAAACTGTCCGTCAAATCAAGGAAAAATTATGTTACGTGTCTTACGATCTAGAGTTGGATTCAAAATTATCCCGTGAAACCACCACACTAGTGGAATCCTATGAATTACCAGACGGCAGAATCATCAAAGCCGGTTCCGAAAGATTCGAAGCCCCAGAATGTTTATTCCAGCCAAACTTAGTTGATGTTGAACAGCCAGGTATGGGTGAACTATTATTCAATACTATCCAATCGGCTGATGTTGATGTCAGATCCAGTTTGTTCAAGGCCATTGTTCTATCAGGTGGTAGTTCTATGTATCCAGGTTTACCATCAAGATTAGAGAAGGAATTGAAACAATTGTGGTTGACTAGAGTTTTACACGGTGATGCCACCAGACTGGAGAAATTCAAAGTCAGAATAGAAGATCCTCCAAGAAGAAGTCACATGGTTTTCATTGGTGGTGCTGTTTTGGCCAACATTATGGCTGACAAAGATCATATGTGGGTCAGCAAACAAGAATGGGAAGAACTTGGTCCCCCAGTCTTGTCCAAATTGGGTCCTAGATAAGGATAGTGATAAAATTCAAACATGTGTACTATTAGATGAAGAGAAAAGAGCAAAACTTTTTTACGAATATTCCGTTAAGTAGTATTGTACAAAGCATTTCTTTCAAAATACATCTATGCTAACATGTCAATTAAAAAATGCACTATACTATATCTTTTCAGCAGGAGCTTGTTTCCAAGCAAATGTTAGATAAGAGGTATGACTCTTGACTTCAGCTTCATGCTTACTGACGTTTAGCCAGTTGTAGGCCTCATCACCTTCTTTGATTCTCATCCCTCTACCAAAAGGGTTATATTCAGTCTTATGAACTTTGGTGTTCTCTTGTTCTTCTAGCTTTCTTTTACGAAGGACTTCTTCAGGAACACTTTGGTCTTCAATCTTAGCGTGTTCCGCGTAGTAGGCTCTCTTTTTCGCTATACCTTCCAATTTTCTCTTCTTGACGTCCCTCAGTCTTTCAATAGCATCACCAGTTTCTCTGATCATGTGTTGCCTAGCTTCCCATCTTCTTCCCTGTATTTCCACCATCTCAATAGATGACCAACCATGTTTTTGTAAAGCCTTGATCGTTAGATCAACTTGTTCGATGCAGGGACTGAAACAACAGATCCCAACTTTTTCGTCAGTGGCAATGACTTTTGGTAGATGAGGAATAGCTTCCCATGGTGATGGCAAATCCAAGAAGATGGAAGTCGCTTTCAGCGGACCCTCGTAATTTGTGATCTCGAACCCGTTCTTACAAACATCTCTATGATTAATCGTAACTGGTTCCCCTAGGAGTTTATGTTCTTCAAATTCAGCTAGGGCTTCCTTGTATCTTGACTCATGGAACTCAAATGTGAACAGCTTACCGCTCTTCGATACGGTACGAGCTAATGAATGAGAGAATGATGCAGAGCCAGTACCAGCTTCAATGACTCTTGATCCTGTCACTATGCCTAGTCTCTGTGTTATATAACTTGAATCTGGGGTGTAAACGATCTGTGTTCTGTGCGGAAGGGACAAGGTCCATAGCTCGGGACTTGGCTGCAGCAAATGGATGAACCCATACCCCTTCACGCTGGCCAATTGTTCACCATAACGCTTCCCTATCATCGAATCGTGTGAGAAACTACCGTATCTTGTGTTCAATGTGTCGTCCTTTTTCACAATGATGGGCTTGGTCGAGTCTCTGCCCAGGTAGGCCAGCACCAGATCACCCTCCTCGATCCTGTCCTTATACCCCCAAAATGACATGTTGAAATAATTGGAATCTTTGAGCGCAGAGTTCTTTATGTCTCTTCCACTTGAACCTTTTTTTTTCTTCTTCTTCCCGAAGCTCATTGCAAAAATTTTGGCAGGTCGCGAACGCGTTTTATAAACTGAGTTCTCTATGTTTTTTTCTACCTCTTCACTGTGTGAAACATGGCCAAAATGTGCCATTCCTGATGATTTTTTGGCCTCTGAAACCAGTCGCTCCTGAATAGTACCATCTCAGCGAATCTCAGATAAGAGCCAAAGTCGCCGCCAATCGCTCTTTCTCCCGGCCTCCAGCACCATGTCACCGAGCTCCAAAATCGTCCTCGGGTGCCTGATAGGTGTCGTATCATCAGCAACGCAATCCATTGGGATTACACTACAGAGAAAATCACACATCGTTGAGGACTCGCTCCCGTTTGAACATCACAGACCGCCTTATAGAAGACCTCTGTGGAGGATAGGCTTCTTCCTGTTCCTGATTGCTAACTTACTGGGCTCCTCGATCCAAATCACAACCTTGCCTTTGATCATCCTAAGCCCTCTTCAAGCCATTGGACTGGTATTCAACTCCATTTGTGCAAGTGTCATACTGCAGGAAGGGTTCACTAAAGGCTCTGTGATAGGAACGGCACTTGTCGCTGTTGGTGCTTTGCTCATTGCTGCTTTTGGGAGTATCGAAGATCCTGACCATTCGTTATCAGAGTTGCTTCAGTTACTAAGAAGGGATGAGTTTCTTTATTGGTTCTCCTTGAGTCTGGCATTTATCGGAACAATACTACTATGGGCCAATGTCGTTAAACTGATTCATTCAGAAAGACTGGCGATCAATTTTGTTCAGTATAACTCTGTCGTTAGAAGTGTTTTAGATTTTCCTATTGAAAAGTTCAAGTTTTATAAAGGTTGTGTATATGGTGTCGTGAGCGGTACATTGAGCGCACATTCGTTGTTATTGGCCAAGTCAGCTGTTGGTTTGATAATAAACTCTCTTGTGAAGCACAAGTTTGATAATTTTAAGAATGTTAAAAGCTGGATCTTGATTGCATTCTTCTTCGTGCTTGCCATTACACAGTTGGTGTTCTTAAACAAAGGTCTAAGGAATGTGAGCACGTCAGTGTTATATCCCTTAGTGTTTTGTGTGTATAATATCACCAACATTTTGAACGGGCTGATATTTTACGATCAATTCCATGTGCTGTCCAATTTCCAAGTGTTGATGATCACTTTTGGCACAATATTCGTCTTGTTAGGCGTGTTTTCCCTAAGTTGGAGACTAGATGAAGATGCAGACAGGGATGGAGAACACAGAAAGTCTATCCTGAGTGAGCGTCAACTGTTACTATCCCCAACATTGGAAGAAGATGCATCCGGGTATGTGTCATTTGGATCTCCGAAGAATGACTCGTTTAATGGCATAGAAAATGAAGAGCCACAAGATCCATTTGGGTCACCATCACCAATTCAGCCATTCAGATACGGTAGTATCGCTGATGGGAATGGTTTGCAAGGGATAAAGGGAAAGAGAAGTAGCAAGAGGTTGTTGAGTTATGAACAGAATGAATTGTTGAATCAATTGAAAAACTTGCCCGATGTTATCAATTAGAGAGCATTTTCATTCCCCCTTTTTCAAACAGACTACATTTATATGTGCCCCATGACATTTAGAAATCAAAATAATTCCATTGTAGAAGATGTTGTAATCTATAATTCAGCACCAGCTTCTTCCGGTGGGACCATAAAGGCACCGGCTAACAATAGTGCAGGTTCATCACAGTTATGGTGAGCATAACTCAGCACACCAACACCACCCGCGTCTAGTATGAAGTTTGGATTCTCTTTCAAGTATCTATAAGATTCGATTTCCACAGGTTCCACGGTGTCGTCTTCATAAGACTTGACATATTTTGGAACATTGGAATCAATTGGCACTTCGACACCCAGCTTGAACCATAGAGCGGCAAAATAACGTAGTGTGTGACCATGGGCAAAAACTAGGACATCGCAAGGTTTGTTGGCTTTGATATACTTTCTATGGACGCTTTGAATACGGGCAATGACTCTTGATAATCTCAACCCAACTTGTTCTGAATTTTCACCATTTTCACAACCATCTCTCCAGATTTCCCATTTATCAGCGATTTCCAAACCTCTTTCAGCTCTCAGGGCTTTGATCTGGGAGCTGGTGAGACCTTCGTAGTCACCATAATCCCATTCTCTCAAATCGTTGTCGACAACGATTCTAATGTTCTTCTTTATGTCCTCAGCTAATGACTCCAAGATTAGATTCAATGTTTGGATAGCACGCTTTCTTGGAGAAGTGAAGATGTAGTTAAGATGATCCGGGTTGGCAAATCCAGTGGAGAAGAGGGCATTACCAGTGCGTCTCATTTGTCCAACACCGAAGTCTGTCAATGGCAAGTCCGTGACGGAGGTGTACTGGCCGGATTTGGACCATTCTGTCTGGCCATGACGGATGAAGATTGTTCTTGGGGTAGGAGCCTTAGTCATCGTTAGCTATGGGGGTCAGCACTCTTTAGACAGTATAAAGGCAAAAAGAAGGGAAAGCAGGGAAACAATGATAATCTTTCTCCGTTTATAGTTCAAATGTTATAACATCAGGAACACTGTGGTCCGCACCAGGCAAGTCCCCATCATCATTAGTGGTCTCGATCGAAAAATGTACACACAATCTTAAAGCCCGTGAGGAGTCGGGAAATAACACTGGGGATTTGCCGCTGGAAAAACTAGCAAATGTCGCTGATAGTTTTCCTCCAGAGGGATAGAAGGTACCAGGGGACTGCAGCCCTGATATTCTTGGTGTTCGTATACTTGCTGTTCTTCAGTTCCAGTGGGAATGGCTTCACCAATGAGGAAGTAAATTCATTGTTGAGTGGTGAGGATGGTGCTTCAGATATTCAGAGAGACAAGATAGAAACTCTCAGTCTGAAGACACCTTATATCAAAGAAGGTCTAAAACCAGAGAATTGGGATGTCGCTGGTGATACGCTCATCAGAAATCACGAATACATTAGGCTGACCAAAGAAACCAAAGACCAACATGGGCTATTGTTCAATAAGAACAAGTTCAATGACGATGGGTTCGAAGTCGAATTCAATTTCCGTATTCACGGTAAGGCAAAGTCCAACCAATTGAAAGCTGATGGTATGGCTTTGTTTTTGACAGAGCAGCCGTTGGAGTTAGGCCCTGTCTTTGGTGCAAAGGACAGATTCAAAGGTGTTGGTGTTTTCTTTGATACTTACAAAAATGCCAAAAAGGGTCCTATCTTTCCGTATATTTCCGTTATGAATGGTGATGGCTACACAAACTATGATAAAGATAATGATGGCAAGGCTAATGAGTTAGCTGGTTGTACCGCTAGAAACATCTACAATCCGAAGAGTGGAAAAGTCACAGCAAGATTAATTCACACTGTCGAGGATGGTTACTTATCACTAGATTACAATGCTAATGGTAACTGGGTAAATTGCTTTTCCATTAAGGATGTGCGTATTCCAAAAGAGAGATACCTTGGGTTTTCAGCGGCTACTGGTCAAGTTGTGGAGAATGTTGATATCTTGGATGTTAATGTCTATCAATTGAAACAATTTGGTGAGACCATTACATCTTGGAGAGATTTCATTGAACATATAGATGAAGCAGAGTCACCACAGATTGATCATAGAGCAAATAGTAAGACAAATCGTGCTAAACAAAGAAATGAAAGACAGAGAGCTAAGCTCAGAGCTAAAGTGAGAAACAGGGAACTAAGACAGAAAGCTTTCAAAGAGAAACAAAAAGAACAAAACGAAGGCCCATCATTCTTGAGAATTTTATGGCACTTGGTCAAGTTCACTTTGTTGTCATTGATCATTTTGTTAGTTGCATATGTTGCATTCACTATCTACCGTGTGAAGAAAAGAGCAACTAGAAGAAGAAAGACTACTGGTCTGCTGGACTGAGGTATCTGGTTCTGCACATTTGTATATACGAAAGTGATGTTAATACGTTCTGGTAGATTATATATTGTATTCGTTGTGGTTGGGTGTCTGCCTGTGTCCCTACCAGGATGCCACGGGAGTCTCCTTCCACACCCCGAATTCTCCTTCTAGTTCCTTCCTTCTAGCTTTCTCCCCACGTGTCCCGGGGGTTCTCCAAACTTTTGAAAAAAAAAAGCTGTATAAAGAGGTCGTCTGACCTAAGAAAACACCAACATATATTTCTCCATTTGATTTCCCTGGAACTTTCATACTCACATTGAACAATGGTTGTTGACCAGAAACCTATTATATTGGACCAACCAATTGATAAGGACGCCCCACCAACGATCTTTACAACACCTTTAACCCCAGAATATTCCAACGCTGCATTGAACTTACAGGTTGATTTCCATAGACAAAAGCAATCCACTGCGAACCAACATATTCTCAGACACCCATACTCCTTAGCCCTGGTATTTGCTGGTATTGCCGCATTCACATATTGGAGAATAGGATGGATCTATCAACGTGGTGGTTGGGCTTTAGTAAAGAAGAACTCGGAGGAATTTTTCCCTGTTGTTGTGTTTGCCACAATGTTCAGTTCCACTATCTTCACATTATTAACTAGACCTACTGGTATCATTAGGAAACTAGCAGATGATCTGTCAGAATCTAATGAATCTGTCTTTGGTGTTGAACTGCACGATTTTGCCAAAATCAATGCTAAATCTGAGAAGTTGGATAAGAAATCTAAAGAACTATTGGCCAAAGGTGAGAACACTTCCATTGTGGTTTACAGAGACTCACCAATCGCTGTCATCTCGCTAGTCAAGGTCGATGCTTTAAGTAACTCCGAAAAACTGGTTGTCAAGATCACTGGTGTCGGTATCAGAAAAGTGTATCAAAAATCAGGCATCATTGAAGATTTGTTCGACTGGGCCCAAGTTCGTGCTAATGAACTTAATACTGTCAAGGCTCCAAAGATCTTATTATTAATCGAAGTGTTGTCAACAGATAAGAACCTAAAGAAACTGTTATTGGAGAGACAATTTCAATACATCGAGTCAAGACTGATCAATGATAGTTTAATCCTAAAATCTTATGGGATCAAAAGTGAAGTTTGGGGTTTAGGGTTGAATGTTTATAAACTGGATGATATCAAAGAGAAGACCGGATCCACTGGTGTCCAGAAGAAATGACGATGAGTCTCTTTAGTAATACTGGTTCCTTTACGTTATTTTAGCCATGTAGATCACGTGCCTTCATCTCGATGATAACTGAATTAGAGGATTAAGTATGAAATGGCGAGAGAAAGAAACTGGGCGGGAACGAAAATTTAAGTGCGTGCCAAGAGTCTGTATGATCTCACATCAATAAAAGCGATGGAAGGCACCAGTTACAAATAAAATGGGGCATTCCCCTTTTGTCAATGTATGAATATTTCGTAATGCTTGTTGACAAACTACTTTGACGCCCATACTCAAAGGATAGATATCTTTGTTCTTTGTTCTAAGGGGTTGAATGATGTTGGGGTCCTCTTTCCTCCATCAAACCTTCAGATCGTGCTTTCAAAGACTTGACAGAAATTGAACGTGCTTATCTTGAATTAAACTTTTGTCGCAGGCTGAAACATAACCCATCAGTTGGCCAGATTTGGCGATGAAACAATTGTGGCGAAAACCTGTGGCATTATACTCCAAATAGTTTACCCAATATCAGATGACTGTGACTAGTAGAGTTACGAGAACCTGGAGGTGGATTACTGGAATCAGTCCTGCGGCCACGCTCAAAGCGTGCCTCAGCGGACCTATCTTGGTACGAAATTATTTCACGACATTAATTAGTTACAGGCTGTATGAGATCGATGATGCAGCGACCGATGAAGAAAAGAAACGTTTAGTTGTATCCTCAGCTTAAAACCTTAATTAACATTCCCGGTGGATCCAGTTTTAGTCACCTCTGATGCTAAAACAGGGCCTCAATTGGATTCCCCCAATTGGCCATTTGCAAAACCGTTATTGAATGTCGTTAGAAGCAGAGTTCTAACGAACCGTTGGGCCTGTGTTTCCCCAACCGCTATAGCGTGCGTGAAAAAAAAGATGTCCGCGAATATGTCTTTTCTTTTTGTATGGTAGGAGCACCCCGCTGCCGAAGCCTGCAGCTAATTAGTTCTCCCAAAAAGGTCAGATTTATACAGTTTCCAAACAACTTAGGGGTAAAACATGGCACGGCATCAAAACCACAGGGTAAATATAGGTCCTCTTGAAAGACAGGGTACATCTAAATTGCATGCGTGGGAACTAAAGCTGAGGAGGTACGTGAGTGAAAGCAAAATGGTCACTGGTCAGAGCAAGAGAGCACAGTGAGACTAACGCTCGTGAAGTTCCTGGAAAGAAAAAGGCTCAAAGAGCTTCAAACGCTCCAGTACACAGTTGATGGTTCCTGGATCTCGTTAAAACGACTAAAGTTGCTCTAGATGTCAGGTACCCGCGATCTCGACTCAAGGGGTAAATTCAAAATATTACAGATCAAAAATTGAAAGCCCGTGGGTAATTAGGCGGATACAATGCGAACAAAAGAAACACGACTCCGTTGAAGGAGGGAAGGGGGTATAGAGACTATAACCATCCCATAATGGAGGATTCCAGCCGACTCAATGGTGATTTGGGTCTATGCCAGTGGAATAATACATTGTAAGCACGACTTCACTGGAGTCTCTAGTCTATTGGGTGAAGTTCCAGCGTTCTACCGAGTGTTTATGTATATCGTTCGAACGACTCGACTATATGACACCGAACTCTACATAGACGACTCGCGACAGAGCCCCAGGCGCCTCGACAATTAAACCACTCTTTCTATATTGCTGGGTGAAAAAGAACAAGGAAAGCTCTACATTTTCTTGACGTTTATTGCGGCCGCTGTCCTCCTGCTTAAATAAAAAGCCATGTCTTGTATACTCTCAGTCTAAGCTCCGAAATAGCATTAAAACCCATTAGGTTCTAGACTTGATATAGGTGATGCTGCTGACTGCTCTCTGCACCATCATGCATGGGAATCATATACCAAAAAGAGAAAATTTCTTGATCGGGTAACGCAAATATGGTAAGGGGCAACAGTTTTTCAGTTTTTCCATTTTTTTTTTAATGACGGCGATCCACAGATCCCCTTTCGCTATAAAAAGGGAATAGGATCCACTTTTTGCAAGATCTGAAGAATACTTAGCGGCAAATCTCAAAGCAAAAGCTTCAACACTCATTTGAAACAAGTCTAAACACCAACTAGTCGTCCTTCCTTTATAACTTCGGTTCTGTTTATTCTTCCAAAAGCTTTCGTATCCATTCCTTTAACTTTTGTTTTGTTATTATCCCTTTTAGAAACCTGAAACAATGAAATACGCTGTCATTCCTTTATTGGCTCTAGCCTCCCAAGCCATCGCTGCTCCAGCTCAACACGCTCACCACATCCACCGTCGTGAAGCTGACGCTGAACCAGCTGTTGTTTATGTCACCCAAACCTCCGTTCAATACGTTGATGGTAACGGTAACCCAATTACTACTCAAGCCGAAGCTGTCACCACTTCTGCCGCCATTGCAAACGCTCAATCCACTGCTCCTCAGGGTTCAACTACTACTCTAGCTTCATCCAGCGAACAAGCTACTTCAACTTCAGCCACCTCTGCCGCTGCTAAATCCACCTCTTCCTCATCTTCAGGTTCAGGTTCAGGTTCCTCAAACGGTATTAATGGTGACTTAGCTGACTTTTCAGACCCATCTGAGTTCCAAGATGGTACTATCAAATGTTCTGACTTCCCATCAGGTCAAGGTGTTATTGCTTTAGACTGGTTAGATTTCGGTGGTTGGGCTTCAGTTATGAACCAAAACGGTGACACTTCATCCACTTGTCAAGAAGGTTACTACTGTTCTTACGCCTGTCAAGCCGGTATGTCAAAGACTCAATGGCCATCTGAACAACCAGCCAATGGTATCTCCGTTGGTGGTTTACTATGTAAAGATGGTTACTTGTATAAGTCCAACTCTGCCAAAAACTCTTTATGTGAATGGGGTGCTCAAACTGCCAACGCTGTTAACAACGTTGACAAATCGATTGCTCTGTGTCGTACCGATTACCCAGGTTCAGAAAACATGGTTGTCCCAACTTTAGTTGAAGCTGGTTCATCAAAACCAATGTCAGTTGTCTACGAAGACTCATACTTCACTTGGAATGGTGGTAAGACCTCTTCTCAATACTACGTTAACGATGCTGGTGTCTCCGTTGAAGATGGTTGTATCTGGGGTACTGAAGGTTCTGGTATTGGTAACTGGGCTCCAGTTGTCCTAGGTGCCGGTTACACTGATTCTACCACTTACTTGTCAATCATTCCAAACCCAAACAACAAGAACGCTCCTTCCTACTCTGTTAAGATCGAAGCTACCGATGGCTCTGTTGCTCAAGGTGACTGTTCTTACATTGACGGTAACTACTCTGGTAGTTCAGGTTCTGACGGTTGTACCGTTGCCGTTACCAAGGGTTCTGCTAACTTTGTCTTCTACTAAACAGTTTGTTAGTTTCCTTGCGGACTTTTTCACTTGCTATTGTTTTACATTTTTTTGTTTGTTATACCCTGCCCTTTGGAACACTTGTGCAAAGATCGACACTATTCAGACTATCCCTGTTCATGTCCATTTTATACCCACTTTTTTTATGACCTTTCTATCTCTATGATCCTTTAATTAATGTGAACCATTTAAAGATTTGATGATCCATATCAAGAATAGTTCCTTTTTGTGCACATTTTCATGTTTAGGAAGCTGCCTGTTGAACATGGTTGGGTCTTTATCTCTTTATTTATTGTTTCTATGGTTTGTTTTGGAAGCTATTACTGATATCAACGTATGTTAATATCAAATTTTTGCCCTTTGAGTCAAATGACGTTGGCTCATTTTTGTTTTCTTCTTTTTTCATTTGTTGTATATAACTTCTAATGCTCAACCTTTTTGTTGTCTAATAACATTGCCTGTAGTGTACAAAGAGCGTCAAATGTAACTATAGAATAAATAGAACATTTCCAGCGCCTTGTACTGTCTTCCAATTCAAATCAGCTGGTATCTAAGCTACATGGGTTGGGCCTGATGACCTACTTGACGATGAAAGAAATTAACAAGATTTCCATACAACTGGAGTGGCCTCTAGCACCCTAAATCTATAACACCAAAACATTTCGAACTCTGAGATCGCCTTACATCATATTCACTCAGCGAAGGCTTTGGTGCAATTGTTTGATCTGGTTCTTTTAGCCCACAATGATTTCTAAAGCAGGAGCTGTTACTGATGACCAGGCCCACTCGAACCGTTTTCGTAGTTCTTTGAAATATCATTAACTTAATTCGAAGGGAAGGTCTATCTCTCTCAACCTACAATCCCTGATGGAAAGTTCTAACACTCATCATTTGTCAATTAAGAAAGCTTGAGAAGCTCTAAAGCCTACCATAGAGGGTGGTGAAAAAGACTAAATAATGATCCTGGTATCATGGCTCTCCAGATCTTAATGCCTGAAAGACAAGCGCTGTGATGTCTAAGTTCGAAGAGTAGACCCAATTCCCTTCCAGCCCAATCGATACTTGGAACAAGGCGTTTAGACCATTAGAGTATTTGTCCAAAGACATCGTAACATCCGTCCATTAAGGAGTACATTCGCTACGCTTTTGCTATCCCATGATTTCCGAGACTATCATTCTTTTCTTACGGGTCATTCTTACTGAAGCTACACAGACCTGAACACGACTCTTTTAGCAATAAAAGCATGAATTTAAATGTTTAGAAATTAGACATATTTGTAATAAGATCCAGGAAGAAGTTCGGTAAAACACACTAGATGATTTGATGACAGTTAGCTGGCTAGGTTGGTTTGAGCGTTTTAAAGCAGTGAGATCAGGGTTTTTTTTCTTTCCTTCTATAAATTAAGCTAAGTTGCCTATTGACATAATGAAGTAATCCTACATTGGTGTTTAGTTGTTCAGTTTCGATAAGAATGAACAGTACTCTCTAAGAATTGGGGTAATACAATCTTGGAAACCATGTGAAATCATAAAGAACAGTTGATCACTTCTAACATTCTCTAATTACTTAGAAGATTCCAAAGTAGTATCAAGGCTGTTTACGAAATCGTAATTCTCATAAACATAAACGGCTATGAGGGTCAAGCTTTTCAGCCATATTCGTGTGTCCTAAAAGTGAGCTCTTCACACATTTAGCGACCAAATTGTCGAAACTGCCGTTTAAGATGGTAGACTTGGCTTCATTTCTCTCATCTGAGTCCCTTGTTTTTCTTCCTATCTAGTGTCTAGTGGTCAGTTGTTGCGGTATCGAAAATTTGTTGCTCCAAGTTACTTTGCTCCTCACCATCAGCGGCTCTCAACATTTGCCTTCGCAGATGACATACAGTTTTTCATCCATGGAGGACGGGAGTTTGAGAGAGTAATATAAGGATTTTTCAAACACGAGTGGCCTAGCTATTAACATGAGGAAGTCACACCTATTGTCCATGGAAAAAGCTACCAACATCCAAACTAAGCACATTATTCAAGATCGTTACCCGGACCTTGAGATTCTAGATTGGGAGGATCCAAGATCCGACCTCAAGATCCTCGGAATTAAACCTAAAAGTGGTGTCCACACTGGAAAGAGCAACTTAACAGAATTGAAAACTAATCAATTACCCCTTCATTCGAAACCTGCCGCTACACATCAGAACCAGAGGGATCAACGTATATGCATATTCAATTCTCTACTTTAGGGATCCACACTCCCCTTTACTAGAACGAGATTTAAAGAAGGTTGAATGCCTGGTTGACAAGAAAATACGAGGAGTTTCATTGAAGGTGCTGAGAACTCCACTCTCCCAGGGGGGTTTTGGTCTAATGAATTTGAGGCTCCAACTATTGGGCCACCGCGCTAAGATGGTATATCTGGCTTTCATTTCCACAGATTGGGTTTACCAGGCCTTCCGTGATAAAATCCAATTCTACTCTATGGTTATCACTGACCTCTTTGAACTACATCCATCAATGTCTACTACAGTCACCAGGGTTCACGAGAGAACCACAACAGATGGACAACAAGAAACAGTTTTCGAAGAAGTTTCCACATATCATCATGATACAACTGGAAATGCTATTAACTTGGGTCAACAACAACATTTCCGATCATATAACAAAGGTATCACTTTCTACAACTATTCAACTCCTAGTGATAGATGGTGTGGGTTCCCTTGGTGGAAACTCGTGGACGGTTCATTCGCTCTATTCTTTAATAAACTGCCTATGCACTCACTTTTCAAGCAATCCTTCCCAGATTCTTTACGAGAAACTTTGTGCCAAAGATTGACCATTACTGATATCATCAAAAAGATCATTCCACGTGCAAACTTTGAATGGTTAGCTCCATACGACAGGAAAATAGCAAAGCGACTAGTGA
>JAKTWU010000301.1:17860-30011 GCA_030582435.1 Taiozyma onychis
TTTATCACACACAACGACTCAATCCAACACAAACCCAAGAGGGTCGCCAATGTTAACAAACCGGTCTTTAAGCAGCTCCCGAAAGAGACCATCCCTGAAGAGAATACAAAGATCCCCAAGGCTATGCTGAAGCTCGGTTATAAGTCCACTTCCGGCGTGCACATAGAGATACTGGATACATATTCCAGAGAATTGGATCGCTTGGTGTCGAAAGAAACTAACTTTGTTGAATCATTGAGTGATAACCAGATCATGTTCAAGTCCATCTATGATATGGATGAGCAAGACAACTATCTGCTGGCATATCTGAACGGCGAAGGCTTTCAAATCTCCAATGAGGTGTTTGAATGTGTAATAACGATCCTTGAGAATGAATGGTATTCCCTTGAACAAAAGATCCCTCCAAAACTACGTTCCAACAACCAGCTAAAGATCACTACCTCGCACAAGAATTTTGAACTATATGGCTCTGATGATGGTATCGGTGTTACCTCCATTGATGATCAGAAGTGTGCTGTGTGTGATATCACCGAATGCGACAATTCTAACGCTATTATCTTCTGTGATGGCTGCGACATTGCAGTGCATCAAGACTGTTATGGTGTTCTTTTCATCCCCGAGGGCCAATGGCTATGCCGCAAGTGTATGATCAACAAGAACAAGAAAGTGAAATGTCAATTCTGTCCTTCTGTTACAGGTGCATTTAAACAAACTGCAAACGGTCAATGGAGTCACGTGTTGTGTGGGTTGTGGATTCCAGAATTATACTTTGCCAGTGCTGCCCACATGGAGCCTATTGAAGGTATTGAGTTGATTCCGAAGGGCCGCTGGAAGCTCAACTGTTATATCTGTAAACAAAAGGTGGGTGCTTGTATCCAATGTGCTAATAAAAACTGTTTCACTGCGTTTCATGTCACTTGTGCTAAAAGAGCCGGTCTCAAAATGGAGATGAGCAAAGGTGTCCAAGGCGCTGTGCTAGATCAATCTACTATGACCTGCTATTGTGATAGACATGGCCCTCCTGAGATGGTTGATGATATCAAAATCGGCATGACCAAGGCTAGGTTATATTTTGACTCACTATTGACTAATTATAGGATCACAAAGCCAAAGCTTAACTCACAAGCGACGAAATGGAAAACGGCAAGGGGCACACCAATTGCTCCTAACTACTTTGTTGACATTGTGGAGAAGTTCCTTTCCAAACTGAAAACTAAGAACAGTGAGGTATTGAGTGTCACGTTGACCAAATATTGGAACATGAAAAGAGAGATGAAGAAAGGTGCCCCTTTGATTAGAAGGGTCAGCGAAACTGTCACTGGTGGTGATCCAAATGAAATCCCACAAAAATTGGACTTTGCAAAAATCCTTTTACAGGACTTGGACAAATTGCAAGATATTTCCAACTCTATCATCAAGAGAGAATCATTAAAATTGGAACGTCATGAATCATTGGTCGAATCTTTTGACTCTTATTTCTTCCCACATTATTCATGGATCAATAAGATTGTTGATAAGATCTCCAAAATCGAGTCATCAAAGTTCCTACTGGATATTGATACGGAAACTCCAAACTTGTCCAAAATACTCATCAATATCAGCGAGAAGTTATATGTAACAATGCAAGAGTTTCTGAGAGACATTAATGCCCTTTTCATTGAGATTGAAAAAAGAGATCATAATGTTGAAATGAAGGCGAAATCAAGAATCCAAAGAGACATCGCCTCATTTATCTCTGAGATCGAAGATGTGGATTTCCAGAATAAGTTGAAGAGAGATTTTATCATCAATTATGGAACACTGGAGCTTGAATATCAGTATCCTGGATTGCACCTAATGAAAGAGGAGGGTTTAAGTGAGGTTGAATAATGAACATTTACAGCATGCATGCATTTTAGCAATATGATCATTCGTAGGTTTTTATATATAACATCATCGTATTCATAGCTAATTAAACAACGTAGCCTAATATGCAAAACATGAAAAGTCTAAAACAGTTCAACATTAATCAAGGTCATCAATTAAATCATCGCTGTTAGAGCTTTGAGGGGGTTGTTGGTCATCATTGGCAGCGTTCTGTGGTGACTGGGTGGTAGTGGTGTTTGTTGGCGGTGGTGGATTCTCGCGTTGATTGTTGGCCAAGGAAGACATGGCACCTTGGAAACTCTGACTGATAATACCGCCAATAGAGGTTCTTAGTGTTTCTGATAGGTTTGTGTCGTGGTTGAAGTGGATGTGTTCCATTGTTGGTCTGTTTGGAGCCGGTGAGCCAGCTGCAGGTGGCGCAGGTGAAACGCTATTGGGTGTGGCAGTCGTGGTGCTTGGATTTGTGTTTGAGTTATCACCTAATGGGGTATCTCTATTGTTGGTTGTCGGTGTTGGGGTGAAGAGTCCATTCCCACCACTGAACAGATTACTGATATAAGTCTGTGCGACAGATACCAATGGATTTTCCAAGTTTTGACCGTGTGCTTGAGCAGCAGGTTGTGTTGTCCTTTGACCCTCGGTGGTCTGTGTTCTACCAGATCCATTGGATGATGGTCTTGGAGGAGGTGCCTGTTGTGGTGTTCTAGTGTATTCTTCAATAATTGGTATGATTGGGGCAGAGAGTCTCTTTAACTCGTGTTCACTAACACCCTGAGAGTATGCTCTCTGTTCTGCATAGGCTAGCGAATCGATCAATTTCAGGATGTACTGCTTCAATGATTTGTTCCTGTGCGCATACTTGATGGAATTTATATATGCCTTGTAACTGTCCAGGGCCTTACCTTTACCCAAATAACAGAATCCTAATCTTGTCCAAGAAGTTTCAAAATCTGGTTTGATCTGCACAGATTTTAACAGGTCTTCTATAGCGTCATCATATGATTGTAAATATGTGTATGCAGCGGCTCTTGCAGAGTATAAGATGTAATTTTTGGGGTCGATCAAGATACCTTCTGTGAATGCTGCAATGGCAATACCAAATCTCCCAGCTTTGAAATATTCATTACCTTTCTTACGTAGTTCCAGCACTTTCTTAGCTTCTTCTTTCTTCTCAATCATCTTTAATGCATGATTGGTTTGGAATTCTTGGAAGAGTCCCATATACTCATAACCCGTGATGGCATCTGGAACTATATTCTGATTCTTTTCATTGATGTAGTTATTATAGTGACGGAGTAGGCCAGTCACAGTGATGATGAAGCTGTCACTGTCGTCCTTGTTGATGGTGGCCTCAATGATCTGTGCCACAGCGTAGTTCAAAGTGCACGATGGATCATAGGCTGAGTTGAAGTAGTTCTTGAACTTTGGTTTGACGTCCATCGATGCGGAAAAGGGATACCAGCTCTTCTTGAAAAGGTCTAGCAACTCGTCGTTGTTCAACACGACGTCTGGCTTCTTCTGTGATTCTTTGATGGAAGCCTTCAAGACATCCGCAATGACTATCACTCCACCAACATTGTAGCGTAACAGTCTGAGTTTCTCGTCCTGGATCGAGGACCCACTGGAGGTTGCACTGTAGCGATTCAGCTCGCGCAGATAGAGCACAACGGCCTTGAGGAAGTCGCTGTCGAAGTTGTCGAAGGCCATTGGCACTGACGTCTCTGGTTGTATAATCATTTCTTTTTGACTGAAGCCACTATCGCCGCTTTGATTTCAACTGATTTCAAATGTCAAAAGATTCCGCGAACTCGTTCTACATTTTTCTGGAAGCTTCCCGCAAGGGCTGGGTATTGACACGGGAGTTTATGACAGATACTTTCTTGCCTGTGGGAAAGAAAAGGCAAATTTGGGCAAATTAAACAAGACATTAAGACAATATGAGCTTTAGACATCTAGAACAATGAGTCTTTGGAATGAAATCAACGAATATGACAAGTTTCCAGAGCTTCCAACTCTCGAAACCAACCTTGGTGACGATTTCTGTACTTCCAGCAGAGGCCTGAGACAGTTCCTGAACCATTCGAGAAGACTAAGTGATGATGTTATAAAGCAAAGATTGAATTCCATCCTAAACCACAATGAGACCAAAGGAAAGAAATTTGATAAGCAGCAGATATGTGATTCCTTCATTCAAAACGTGCTGATAAGATCCTGGAACGATAGACTTCGCAGTCTGAGATTCTGTGAGGGTCAATTGTTGAAGATTGATAAGAGTATCAAAGAAGATGAAAGAGCTGCTGTTGACCCAAGAATCGATCCTTATTCTCAACGTGATATTGAAAACTCCAAACGCGAGAAGCTGGAAAAGTATGAAACCATTGAACGCTTCTTGAAGAATGAGGCCACTATAGAGGAAATTATCCAGGGAAGAAGCAAGGAAATATTGATTGATTCATGTGGCGTTTCCAAACTTCTTGATCAATTGAAATAAGATCGCTTAGGATGGGTTAACTGTATATAGTCGGGGGAAATTTAAACAACTGGGATGTTCAATTGGGTAACGCATATATTCTTATTTCCAACTGAAAAGATTGTAGACTACGAGTAAATCGCAAAGGCAAACTAATCATAATCATACATTATGGTTCCAGGTTTCATTATGCTCTTTCAAAAACTCATCAACGTCAAACTCCAGATTACCAGGGGTCGCTATATCCTCTGATTTGATATTTGGGATTTCTAGAGGTGTGCGATGGTCTTGTGTTATTGCTGATTTCTGTTGTTGTTGTGGTGGTGGTGGCGCCACTGGTGGTGGTACCGGTGACTCAGAAGTAGAAACGGACCCGCCATTTAATCTCTCCAACTCTTCAACCTTTCTTACTAGGATTTCCCTTCTTCTGTCCTGTTCTTTCAAGACCTTGTGTAAATGTTCAACATAATCCACGGTCTTGTTGATAATGACAGATTTGGAAGCCTTAACTTCTTTACCATCAGAATCCACGTATAGTAACGAAGGTGGCACAATCATTCCCAGCTCTTTTATCTTTTCTTTGATCAAATCACGTCTTCTTCTCTCCACTTGGTTATGGAACTCTCTTCTTCTTCTAAGCTTCTCTTCTTTGCTCAACTGAGATTTTGGTAATGAGCCAGGACCAGGGCTTGCACCAATGGAACGAGGACTCTTGAATGAAGAAGGGTCAAATGAAGAGTACGGACTTAATGTATCAGTAAAGGAGTCAGTTGGAGATCTGATGTCGTTCAGAGTGTGCTTTAATGGGATGGATTTAGCTTGTGGTGAGAAATAAGCAGAGTCCAAATTGGAAGAAGGTGAAGCAATGGAGTCTATCGGGTCATATAGTGAGTTCTTTCTCGTGCTTAGAGAGCCACTTATAGAGTTCTGGCGTTGTTGCTGTACAGAGGTTGAGAGGGAGTGCGATAGTGATTGCTGGATGGATTGTGGTTGGAATGATGAAATGTGAGATGGGTTTGTATATGGGGACGCGGCCGGAGATAAATAGTCGGTATTGCTGTAAATATCATTACCTTGGTCGTGGTGGGAGGTGGACAGGATGTCATTGGGGTTCAGATAGTTGTTATTGTTCTCCTGGTCTAGTAGCTGATTGTTCGTATGGTTCAAATTGTCCAACTCAAGTAGTTCATTCTCAGGGATAGTTGAGTTGATGTTGAAGTTAAAGTCGTCCAGGTTAATCTCATCGTGATCGAATTTAAGAAAGTCGTCGGACATGCTGACGAGCTGTATCGTTCTATTTTGCGTGACCACAGTTCGGCGGGATGACTTTCGAGGGCGTTTTTGTACAGAGTTCTGTCTTTATTGTTTGTAAGTTTGAGACGCTTTTGACTGAGTTTTTTTCCCTTCTTTGTTGACTTTTTGCAACAACGGGAAAACGTATAAAACGGTTTCGCGGGGCGGGTTTTCAAATTTAGCCGCCGCTGGCCTTTTTTAGCAAAAACTCCACAAAAGCCAACAGAATCCAGCAGAAGCCATAAATCTCATAAAGTTCGTAAATAATGGCATCCTCCGAATCAAATTTACGCTCACAGTGGCAGGAATGGTCCTCGTCACACACCATCCAGTCAGGGACAGCGCTGAACGAGTCGGCAAAGACGCTGTTCTCAGGCTGGGCCGAGACTATCAATAGTACAGCGAACGATGTCTACAACAGGTTGCCACTGTCACAGCAAGACGCTGAACAGGTGAGCCAGCAAGAGCCTTCTTGGTTCCAATTGTCCCGTTTCGAGAGATTGATGGGGTTCATTGCCTGTCTTGGTGGGTCCATTGCCTGTTTCACTATCAGCTTCTTGTTGTTCCCAGTGTTGGCTCTAAACCCAAGAAAGTTTGGTCTGCTTTGGTCTCTTGGATCCTTGTTGTTCGTGCTTTCTTTCGGGTTGTTACAAGGCCCTGTCGCCTACTTCAAGCATCTAACTTCCAAAGAAAGATTGCCATTCACCGTTTTCTTCTTTGCATCAGTGATTGCCACTATTTACTTCAGTGCGGTCAAAAAATCTACAATCCTGACATTAATATCATCCATATTGGAAATAATTGCTGTGATTTACTATACTGTCAGCTACTTCCCATTCGGTGCACAGGGTCTAAGAATGGCCACATCAGTTGGGTTTAGACAAGTTAGTGGTCTGGTCATTTAAAGACAGGATCCTCATTTTTGGTCAGGAATAATGGTAAACCTGCACTTTCACTGGTCTTTAGAAACACTGACTCAATTGCATTCTTTTTTGGGTGGAAATTGGTAATTGGCTTATTGGATGCCGTTAAGAAGAATTTCAAGACAGCAAGGATATTTGTATGAATCTGTTTAACCTCATGGCCATTGTTTAGATCATCCACTCTTATACTGATATTTTTATCCTTTGTCACCATGAAGGAAGTGTTATATAAGATTGACTTGATCTGCTTTCTGACATATTTCAAATCGACATTGTCCTTTTTGTTTGAAGTTCTGTCATTGTTCTCTTCCATGGCAAGTTTGATGATATAAGGAACTTTTTTGTTCTTAGCATAGAAGATTTCTCCAAGGACATCAGGCAATAAATGTTGGATTCTGTAATCACAGAGCAAGTAGTCAAACTCTTTAGAGATTCTCTTTTTGGACTTGTCATTTACCTTCTTTAACTTCTTGATACTCATTACTTCTATATTGTCAAACTTTTCGGTTAATGCTTTGAAAATTTCCGCATAGTTGTTGATCACCGTGTTGCTCTTGGTGATTATAAGGATTCTTTCTGTGGCAATGTCGTCTATTATCGGAGTTGGGATAGGTATTATCCTTTGAAGGTAATCTTTCTTTGTGGTTAGTGGAGTCTTGAAGTTGATGACCAAGTAAAGATTGCCATCACGTGTGCTTTTCTGCAGAGCTTTGATAGATTTATGCGAGACCTTCTCAAAGTCCTTGTTGTCGAATGTTGAGGACATTGATAATGAATGTAAAGTGCCCTGGCCACGAAATGGAGCTCATCTCATATCAATTAGGGCCTTCTCTGCAAAAATAACTAAAAAATTTAGAATAATCACACCGATGCGCACCGGGTAATATATCTTCGCGCCTGCTAATTTATCGGGTCATCAGACCCAGTACGAGTTCGCGAACAATAAGAACAGTGGTAAAACGGATTTTCTCCCAATGAAGGTGTTGTGCTGTCATTTTGTCTCGTGTCATAATCTCGTTGCACTTCAACTGTTGATCAAAGTTTTACAGTTTTCTTGGTGTAAATTTCTAGTTTCGCGAATCCTTTCGCGAGATTTCGCGGACGCATGCAAGGTCATCGTTCCTTTTGCGCCCTTTTTTAACTTTCCAGACCTAAGGAAGGTTTACAGTTTTGTTAATCTTAGAAATGTCTTGGCGGAGTTTTTGATATTTGTGAATGGAAAAAGGTCCAATCCAAAAAGTTCGTCAAAATTTGAGAAAAACAAAAAAGCGTCAAAAAGGATACAAAAGACACCACAACACACTCAACAAACTCAACAACCGCCAAACACTCACCGCTGCCATGTCCATCGCGCAAAATCAATTCACCCAGCAGGAGCAGGAGCTGAACACGACTACCGCCAACACCTGGCTGGCCATCGGCTCCCTGGCTGAGACCCTGGGCGACGTGGACCGTGCCGCCGTTGCCTACGACTCGACCCTGAGACATGAGCCCAACAGTTTTGACGCCTTAACGTCCCTGGCACACCTCTACCGTTCTCGTGACTTATTCGCAAAAGCTGCTGAGCTTTATCAAAGGGCTCTAAGTGCCAAACCAGACGCTGGGGGTACGTGGGGTCTTTTGGGTCATTGTTATCTGATGTTGGACGACTTGCAAAGAGCCTACGCTGCCTACCAACAGGCCCTGTACCACCTCAACAACCCTAACGTTCCCAAATTGTGGCATGGGATTGGGATCTTGTACGACCGTTACGGCTCCTTGGAATACGCTGAAGAAGCTTTCAGAAGAGTGCTAGAACTCGACCCAAACTTTGAAAAGGCCTCAGAGATTTACTTCAGACTGGGTATCATATATAAACACGAGTCCAAGCTATCACAAGCCCTGGAATGCTTCAAGTACATCTTACCAAATCCACCATCCCCACTGACCCAACCTGATGTCTGGTTCCAAATCGGTTCAGTGCTAGAGCAACAAAGAGATTATGAGAACGCTAAAGACGCATATCAAAAAGTGCTGCAAACCAATCCAAAACATGCCAAAGTCTTACAACAACTGGGCTGCTTATACTCTCAACAAGGCTCCTCCTTCCAGGATCCAGAGGTTGCATTGAGACTTCTGTCCCAATCATTAGAAATTGACTCCAGTGATGCACATACCTGGTACCATTTGGGTAGAGTTCACATGTCAAGAGGTGACTACACTTCTGCTTATGATGCCTTCCAGCAAGCTGTCAACCGCGATGCTAGAAACCCAACCTTTTGGTGTTCTATTGGTGTATTATACTACCAAATCTCACAATATAGAGATGCATTGGACGCTTACACAAGAGCCATTAGATTGAACCCATACATTTCAGAAGTCTGGTACGACCTGGGTACTCTGTATGAAACATGCAACAACCAGATCTCTGATGCGCTTGATGCTTATAAACAGGCTGCAACTCTGGATCCAAACAATCCTCATATTCAAGCAAGACTGGAACAGTTGACTAAATACCAAAAGAATGGTGGCCAAGGTGCTCCGCCTCCACCCCCACTGGGTCCTCAAGGCCCTCAAGGCGGCCAATTAAGAGTTCCTCAAAACATCTTACAAGGCCAACCACCAAGACAACCTGGCCAAGCTCAGCCTCAGCCAATTCAACAATTGCAGGTTAATGGTACCTATCCTCCACAACCACTTCAATCTCAACAACAGAAACCAGGTCAAACTCCTCAACCACAACAGCATGAAGCTCCTCCCCCACAATTACATCAACTACAACAGTCTCAACAGTCTCAACAGCCTCAACAGTCTCAGCAGCCTCCACAGCCTCAGCAGCCTCAACACCAGCTTCAACATCAGCATCAACCACAGCAGCAACACCCACTGCAACCACCACCACAGCATCACCAACAGCAACCTCAACAGCCACTAAAGGCTCAACAACCTGCCCAACTACAGCCATTGCCACAACAATTACAACCTGTGCAGCCCGTGCAGCATGTTCCATCTCAACAACCAACTCCTCAACCAACTGTGGCACAACCTGCACAACCTGCACAACCAACCCCACCACCTCAACAACAAGAACAGGCTGAAGAGCATAAACAACAGAAGAGAGAATTGGAGGAGCAGGAGTCTTTTGAGAACAAGAAACAAAAGAGTAACAATGGCACCGAGTTTGGTGGCTTGATGAACTCTGAAGTTGAAAAGCCTGTTGACAAACCACAAAATCAGTCAGTCGTGGAAGATGCGAAGGATTCAACCAAGGAACAAGTTGAGCAACCAGCTTTGGAATTAGAGCAATCAAAAGAAGTTGAAATGAATGTTTCTGGAACTCCAGCTCAACCTGGAGAAAATTCTGCACCAGAACCTCCTTCCACTGAGCGTGGATATGATACTGGTTCAGTGTTGGCTACCACTGGTCCAAATTCTGCTCCAACTGAAGAAACCAAACCAGAGTCAACTGAGGAAGAAAAACCTGTTGTTGAAAGCAAGACGCCAGAAGCTGAAACCAATGGTGAAGAGAAAGAGCCTTCGATCAAGCCATCAGAAGAAGTCTTGAGTGAATTGAAGGAATCCAATGAAGATGAGAAAGAAGAAGAGACTACTGAAGAAAAAACTGAACAAAAGGAGGTCTCAGTCAGAAAGATTGAAGAAGACGATGAATACGATGATGAAGATGACGAAAAAAAGGACTAAATGGTCTACAAAAGTGACGTATGTGTTTTAAGAAAGGAGTATCATATTGATTTTTTTGTATATTATTTAGTAACTGATGTTTTGTGTTATAGTACAAATCTGGAGATGTATTCTTCTCTGGCAAATAGTCCATTTATTATAACTCTTTCTCAACAACTTTCTCTAGAAACTTTTTTATTTCAATCAAGGTCTCGTCTCTCACTTGTTCAGGGACCATCGCTGTAGCTCATGTTAGTTTTGAACCCTTTAGGAATATCGTGATCGTTCATGTACATACATAGTGCCTTTGGTTCCAAGACTTGATTCAATTTGGTGAAACTTGGTTCTTCATCATGACCAACTTCATCTTCAGGTATCTCGTGTTAGTATGTCACGTTTTCTCTCTTCATACTCTCCAAACATACCATTAGCTAGCTTCTTTACACTGTCGTGCCATCCTGTCTGAAGGAGTCTTTGTTGTAAGAGCGTTGATATTCTGTTCTCTCTCGTTAGAACCCCATAAAAAAACCACCATTATTTGAAGAACCAAACTCACCTGTCATATTCTCCTGACTCTACAAGCTTCTGCTGTATCTGGGCTTTTATCCTATCAGTCTCACTCATGTTTTGGTCCTTTAATTTATATGAAAGATGTGCCAAACATAGTGATTTGTGTTATATACAACATTTTTCGGCAATTCAGAAAAATCCAAACCTTTATAGATCCCTCCCTACATGGTAGTCACTATATGCTAAAGACCATCATAAAACAAACTGCATACCGACCACTGGGCCGCAGAACAATGTCAACCTTAAAGAAGAAATCTCCTGAACTTGCTGAAATCGTGAAAGTTGAGCCTCTGGACTCCAAAGATGCTCGTTGGACCTGTCTACAGAAGATCACCTATAAGGACCCCAACGGTACCGAACGCCCATGGGAGTCTGCCTCAAGGTCAACGAGACCTGGCACTTCAGAAATCGATGCTGTTGCAGTCGTAGCCGTGCTGAGAAAGCCCACCGGTCCTGAAATCGTACTACAGAGACAATTCCGTCCCCCTACTGGTGGTGTTTGCATTGAGGTCCCAGCTGGTTTGGTTGATCCTAATGAATCCATTGAAACTACTGCCATTAGAGAACTAAAAGAGGAAACGGGCTATATTGGTACTGTTGTCTCCAAATCCCCAGTTATCTTTAGTGATCCTGGCTTCTGTTCTACAAATCTCCGTTTGGTCACAGTTGATATCGATTTGAACGATGAGAGAAATGAAAACCCAGTTCCTGAACTTGAAGAGAACGAGTTCATTGAAACTTTCAGCGTTCCATTGAAGGACTTCAGTGAGGAACTGCTGAAGCTAAATGAGAAGGGTTATAAAATTGATGCTAGGGTTCAAAACATTGCTGAAGGTATAAAGATTGCTCAAAGATTTAGTTTATGATTGATAACCGGGTATTTGAAAAATACAGAATACTAACATCTAAAAGAGTGTAAAGAGTCAGTAGCATCGCTATCCTCCTCAAGATGTACAAATTAGATACCAATCCTCTTTACGAGAGGAGCCTTCCTATTAACGGAAGGTTCAAAAACACTGTTTTTTAGTTACCGCGAGTGGTATCTAACCATAGGTAGCTATATGTATTTTACGAAACCATAGAGGCTTCAAATGGGCTAGATTTTACAACAGGTGTATGCTGGAGAGTTCCACAGCTGTGGATGATTGACCTTCCTTTGTTGGAGATGTCAACCACCACTTTTGGTGTATTCAGCAACCGTGTTGGCGGGAACAAATTACCTTGGAACTCGTGTTCGTTGTATCATCCGCGTAGTTTAAACTTCTAACTAACTAAATAGAAGGAACTAACAGGGGATTTTTAAGTTCTTCTATGGATAGGGGAACTCCTTAGAAGGGCGTATCGAACTTTCTAGAAGTATGCACATGCG
>JAKTWU010000302.1:0-30009 GCA_030582435.1 Taiozyma onychis
GGCATCTGCTTAACACGCAGAACGTCCCCAGTTCGATCCTGGGCGAAATCATTAATTTTGTTTTTTTGCTTTTGGTGGCGCTTATCAGATGTAGGGTACATCATTTTGTTCTACATGTCTTCCATTATCATTTCCCTTTATTTACGAACTAGAAACCACAAAAATTTACCATACTTTTTCCATTTCAAACAGCTAAGAAACCATTCTCATCATAACCAGCATAAATCTTAGCATCTTCTGTTAATTTACCGCAATGTAAAGTAACATCATCGACTAAGAGGCCCAGGCTTTGAGCAATCAATTGGACAGGGACACCTTCTGGCATTGAAGGAGTGTTTTCAGAAATGAATTCAAAAATTTTATCAGCAACAGAGCCACCTTGTTCACTTGCGTTTGGATTACTGACAAATAAACCATTTGAGTTTTGCTGTTGTTGTTGTGGTTGACCGGTCGCTATGTTCTTGGCTTGGAAGTACACATCAATGGCACTCAGTTGATGATATAGGACCTCGTTAAAATCCGTGATTTCACGGAATGTAGCATTTTGAATGTTTTTCTTACCACTGAATTCCTTGACGGAGCCTGTGACGTGAAAGTATTTATGAGGGACCAAGTTGGAGTTGGCTTCAGGTGGGGCACTATCATCTAACCATTTTCTTATCTCGATGGAGCCCGTACCATCTTCTATTTGGATCAATAAGTTGGACGTTTGATCAGTGACATTACGAATGACACCAACGAATGAGACGTAACTTAATTCGACGCCGTGAACAACGAAATCACCATCTTGAACCTCGGTCTTGGAGTCGTTGATCTCCTTGATCGTGACTGGAGTCAAACTGGTCTTTTGTTGTGCTTTATTAGGCTGTGAACTGGCTTGGTTGGCATCAAAGCCACCAGAGTTGTAATCACCTCCGTTATAGTCCTGTTGGTTATAACCACCATATGGTTGATAAGCTGTGTGTTCTGTTAGTGGGAATGAACCATTTTGTCAGCTTGTTAGTACTCACTAGACATCTTTGATATGCTTGTGGCCTTATTTAAATTAGTGGCAAACTGTGTTTGTATTTGTATGGCTTCACATGAATTTTTCGTTTTCAACGCGTTGATTTTTTTTTTACGCGTCGCGAAGTTTTGGTGTTTAACAAAGAAGCATCAACTAATCCACGTTTCGCCACACAGAATTTCCTACAAATTTGTATAAACATAAGATTTGTTTCATTAGAAAGGGCCACCTTTGTGGTCTCTATAATTCTCCGGTTTCGGCATCGCCATGACGTCGTAGAAGTGCTCTGTACAAGAATAGTCTCTGAAAGTGACATCTAGATCCTGATTACAATTACAATTGTTCTCCTCCCAGATCTTGTTGTCAATTGGACAGTGATTCATCGGCAGGTGGTAATAGCCGACATCATTGAAGTAATGGACCTGGTTCCTGTCCATGAACAGGGAAACAGCGATCGAGTGCACCGGTGCATCACCCCATCTTTCATAAAAGAACCCATTAGATGAATCTAGCCAGTCAAAATACTCCTGATAAACTTTACTTCTTAAGAAATTCATGTTGATGACTTCAAAATTAGTCCAGAAATGGCACAGGTTGTATTCTTTCCCCTTGTTAAGTGTTATGAACTCTAGTAGATTGTTTTCATGGACATAGTTTGGATGTAGTTCAACAAAGTTCCGTGTCGTGGTCCATAGCGTCGGTATAGTCTCCGGGAACTCTCTCAGTGTAATGGTGAAACCGTAATGCTTATTGTTTTCCTTCATGAATTTGAAAACATCATAATTAACATCACAATGTAACACTGTCTCTGGTTCCACTCTCCAGGCGTACTCATAATTCTGCAAGATGTCCAACCTGTAATAAAACCCTGAGAAGAAACGACACATGAATCGGTAGTTCTCCGAGCCACCATACATCATTTTCGTCCTCGATTTGATCCGATTCGACTTAGCTTTATCCTTATCCGTGAATGACGGATAGTCCCAGAATGATTTCGGAATCGTTTGGAAATACACCTTGCCTGAACATAAGTTGCTCACTCGTCTCTTGAATTGTTCAGTAAATTCCTCGTTGTTCATGAATACCCAGTCATAATGGAATTTGTGATTGAACCTATCTTCGAATGACCGTACCGTTACGGTTAAAGCTTCAAGATCGTCGTTCCTGGCCAGAGTGACAAGAGTGGCATTAGCTCTCTCATAATCAGTGCCAACTTTCTCTCTGTACTCGACTTTCACACCGGTAGTAGTCCCTGTAACTCCCAGCTCCTTATCCAATTCATATCGTTCTTTTCTTAGCCTTTCTCTTAATTCAAAGATTCGGTCCTGTTCTTTCTTCGAGATGAGCTGATGTGAGACGAAAAATGCAATGAAAATGAGCACAGCGGTGAATCGAAGCAGCCTGCGTGTATTGGGCATCTCTGTAACAATTCTCTATAGAGGAACCTACAAAATGAGCTTGCTCTCTTTCAAATTTCCCCAGCCCGGATCAAAAAAAGCTCCACATTCATCACAAACCGCTTTCTTTGTTTGTGGAACTTTTTCACTTTATTCAAGAATCGCGATCAAAAGAAATGACGTCATAGCTTACAAAGAAGTGTTTAAATGTTTTAAAGTGAAAAAATCCCAAATAATCCAAGTTCAACCTGTGTGTTTCTCCCAGCCTTTTGGCTTCTCGAAGCCTCTGATATCGTAGTAGCGTCTTGTACAAGAGTAGTCCTTCCATGTGAAATCGTTGTTTGGATCACATAGACATTTGTTCTTGGTTCTAATCTCGTCATTGATAGGACAGTTGTTGTATGGGCCGTGGTAGTAACCAATCTCTTCAAAGTAATGGACACGGTCCTTTGGTAGGAACAGAGAAGCGGCAATTGAGTGCACTGGAGCGTCACCCCATCTTTCATAGAAGAACCCGCCATTCTTGTCCAAGTAATTGAAGTATTTTTGATAAATCTCACTTCTCCAGAAATCCATATTACCAACTTCAAAATTGGTCCAGAAATGACATAGATTGTAAGTGTCACCTTGGTCGTTGGAGATGAACCCCATCAAGTTGTCTGAAGCTAGGGCATTTGGATTCTCTTTCAAGAACTCTTTGGTGGTTTTCCATAATGTTGGGATTGTGGCTTCAAATTCCTTGATTGAAATAGTAAACCCATAATCCTTTTTGTGTTCTCTCATAAATTTGAAAACATCATATGAAACGTCACAATGTAATTTGGTTGATGGTTCAACTCTCCAATAGTATTGATATTCTTTCATCAATGGATGTTGGAAGAAGAACCCAGATTCAAAACGACACATGTGTCTATATGATTCACTTGGACCATAGATGATGTTTTTCATCTTAACCCTAGTCTCAGCAGCCTTTTCCAAATCGATCCAGTCTGGGTATGACCAATGTTCTTTTGGAATCTTACCAAATTTCACTTCACCAGAGATTAATGACTTCATCACGGTTTGAAACTCTTCAGTAAAGTCACCATCGTTTAAGAAGACCCAGTCATAATGGTAGTTGCGGTTGAAGCGGTCTTCGACGGATCTAACAGCTGCAGCCAATTCCCATAGATCTTCACTTCTAGCAAGAGATATGAATGTAGCATTTTCACGAACATAATTGGTAGAACTTTCACCATTCAAGACAACAGAGCTGTCATCGGTGAAAAAGCTACCAGATTCTGCGGCAACTTGGCCCTTACCGGATTGAGCACCTTGTAATTCTTGTTGTTGTTCCTTCTGTTCAGGGGTTAAATCAGCAGTAGAACTACCAGTCTTGAAAGAGTTGGACTTGTCACCAGGAGAGGATGAAACGTAATTTGCCATAGGAGAGCCCGAACGGGACAAGAAGGTGATCAAGCCGAGGATGAACAAGGAGAAGATTCCCAGCCTAAAGATCCTATCACTTATTCTAGCCATTTTTGAAGCAGTCAGTTGGAGCAATTCAGTGGCTTGAACACAGAGTTGGACGAAATTCGCGTGTTTTTTTCCTTCTTCTTTTCAATGTGAATCAAAAAAAAAACCATTCGCGCTTATGCAGTCAAATGTAGGAATACTGTAAAAGAATATGCAGGAATATTCTTTGGGTTTATCTTTTTAGTTGCCAAGACAACGGGGAAATTTATAAATTTTGAATTGAAGGAAAAGAGGAAAATGTATTGGGAAAGGCAGTTTTATGAGGATATTAAACGGGGGGAGGAAGTGAAGACTGGAGAGAGTATGCGAGATTATGCATCAGTGGTCCTTGTATAGCATATAGAGAGCATGATGTGCACAAATTCTGGATCGATGGGTCTTTGCTCCGTCCTAAGAAGAGCGGCCCTTTGACGTGTATTGTTCTAGATTCTCGGTACATTCAGTTTAGAAGCTTGAACTGATCCAGCGTTGTTATTTATACACAAACAACAGAAGTCAATCATACACAAATCTTCATATATTTGCCCTTATTTCTCCTTATCTCTCTTTATTTCTCTCTTTATTTCTCTCTGATTCTCCCAGATTCTCCCAGCTTCTCCCACCAAACAAAGCTATTTTATCCAATTTGGGCAAAAAATCTGATCCAAATAACGAAAAGTTGATTTTTGATGCGAAATCATAAACACTTTATTACCAGAAACAGCCAAAGTATGGCAGAAAGGGAGGCCACCAGGGAGTTTTCGCCCCCCGCAACTTGTTAAATAATTTAAATAATGAGCAATCGACTATAAAACCAACAAGATGATCCCATTTTCCTCACTTTCCCTCCTGTTTACACACTTCAGATGACCGCCATGACTAAAGTCAGACTCAGAAAGAGCAGTTTGCAAGTCTCGTATCCTTCTCCACCTTCATCCTCAGACACCGAGTCTCTGGACTCGGACCCTTCCACACCTCGCTCCTTCCAGGGCATCCATCTGAACCCACCCCAGATCATAAGCATTAAGGACCTGGAACCCTTACAACTGGCAAAGAAGAAGCACTACGTCCCTGTCCAATCCGCATACAAGATCCAAAAGAAAAACAACAGCGCTAAGCCACAGGGCCGCCCTTTCAACGACACATTGAATGCTAGATTCTTCTTCTTCAAGACCATCGACGACTTGATCATCAACGTGCTACATACAAAGGACCTCGACACTATCAGATTGATTAAACAACATCCGGTAATCTCCTCCACAAACAAGTACGCGTTGACAAAGTCCTTGAGACAAGAAATCATCGACAACTCCAAGAACTTGGTCTTGAAAGAAGCAGACCACTGCAAGTTCCAGACACAGTCCATCGAGTTTGAAAACATCGAAAAGGACCACACCATCAATGTCCACGATGAACTGTGCAAAACCTTCAACACCAATGAACTATCCTTTGTCAAGATCATCAGAAACACCAAGGGCAAGCTGATCAAGTTTGAGATCTTGTCAAGAGTCAACAATGACGAGATTGACATCAAGTTCATCAAGAAATTCATCACTTTCCCAAGATACAAGTCCAAGATGAAGATTTTCTTGATCAATGGCAAGTTTGACAAAGATGTTTGTTTCTATAACGACTTGAGAATGTTCATCTATGACATTGAGAACAAACAACTAGTCAATAAGAAATCCCTGGTTAACAACAAGGTCTTGCTACCATGATACCCTTGATCACCTCATCCCGACAACCCACAACATCATCACGAATAGATGACAAAGAAGAAATCATAAAACGCCACTGGATTCTCCTTTACATTGCTTTTCAATTCCAAGCTTTGCTTCCTTAATGACCCTCTTTGCATCAAAACAACTTTCATATGTAACATCAACTCACAAACGTTCCTTGCATCAATAACTTAACTATCAGTAGCTAATCCTCATGATCCATTTCAATACTCAACTTCTGTAGTTTGCTTGCTTTTTTCCTCTTTGATCCTATCTTCTCTTTTCTTATAACTATCCCTGATCTTCAAGGGCTTTAGTAATTCTTCTCTATAAGCCTTACACTTCTTCTCAATCTCCATGTCATCGAGATCGTCGTCATCCTCCAATTTATCACGATATTCACTGACTTTCAAATCAACACTGCGCTTCTGGTCATGTATGAGCAGTTCCTTGTCTTTGATATCACTTAAATTATCGACTAACTGATCTCTTTTGACATCATCCTTCTTATGCCTTTGTCTTCTTTCATAAGCGGATTCCGTTCTTCTGGTGAAGTTCTTCTGGATGTACCCATTTGTAGATGAACCCTTGGCCGTGGAAAGACCAATACCGTTGTAGGACATGATTTATATCTTTGAAGGAAACACACACTAACACCCACCCACTTTACTTACTATGATTTGACACTAAAAAAAAAAAAAAAAATCAAAGATTTAGACATGGGCTCATAACAACTATCCCGACCTAAAGTCACATGACACAGCTTTATACAAACAACAGTTCCGACTTTTTAATGCTTCAGCGAATTCGTTTGATTTTTTCTTGAGGCCAAGCCTTAACTGAGGGAGCTGAAGATGCCGTGGTTGTATACAATTATGGTCCTTGGATAAGATGCCTAGATTGGAAACAAGGATTGAAAAGGGAAGCCTAGATGAGGATTACAAAGAGAGAGGAGAGGAGGTGAGGCTGATGTACAGCTGGGAAGAAGTTTTTTGTGATGGTGTGTTTGTGGGGTTAGTTTATAGAAGAACTAGTGAGTGATGTCAGTGACTATCATGAAGTGATGCAGTGCAGGTTCCTGTCTTTGGAAGGTCATAAGACGCCTAATCTAATAAAAAGCCCACACAAAGCCACACTACACACATCGAATTCCCGAGATTTGTACGCTGAATATTTTTGTTAGACTTGCGATTACGTCGTTATTGTCAAGAAAAGAATTCCAAAACTAAAACACAGCGACGTTGCGCCTCAAATACACAGCCTAATTTCTGCCTAATTTCTTTTCTTTTGTGAATGATCGACATGCAGTTGCACCGATCTGCAGCGGATACCTAACTTGCATAAACGCCTCGAATAAATACACGAAATGATATCATCGCCCAGATTAATTGTATTATAGATTACATCACTGAACATTGAGAGAGGGTGCAAGTTTTTCATTCTTTGGTGGACAGTGCTTTAGTTGCCTGGGTTCACTATTCAGGAGCTAAACACCGTAACACCGTAACACCGCTAATTCTTTAAATGCTTATTTCCCAATGGTGTTTTCCTTCCACCATCGAAGATCGTAATTGTTTTCGGCAAAAACACCGTCAGCAAATATCCGAATCATTCATCAAAGTTCTACGCCTCAATCGAAGCTTCTATGACGATTTATATGCATACGCGTGCACCAACATGCATGCGTATATTTATAGTAAGGTGAAGTTTTCATGCATGGAAGCTGTGTTCTTTCCAAAGAAAATGCCTATTGTCCTTCTCCAAGCTTCATGTTTGTATATAAACCTCGGTGATCCCTCTGTTTCCAGAACCCTCTTGGAGCTGTTCCTTGACTTAACTTTGATTCTTCTTTGTCATTGAAGCTCAACTGATAGTCTGATACACTCACACCTGTTCTCAATTGAAGACGGTTGTGAAACCACCACATAGGTATATGATTTGCCTGCCTATAAACAGAGTCCTGTGATGTCTCCCAAAGCTACAAGAGCACCAAACTCACGTTCCCGAAACGGCTGTCTCACGTGCCGCTCAAGACACATCAAGTGTGATGAGACTCTACCTTTTTGCAAGAACTGTGTCAAGTCCAACAAAGTCTGTCAACGTGGCTCAAGATTGAACTTCTTCAAGAACATCACTGCAAAACCTTACTCGTTACCAGGGTCCCAGAGATACTTAAAAAAGGTTAACTTTATTGACCAATCTTACACTATCCACAAAGTCTATAAGGAGAACAAGTTTCATGACTATTCAGGTTGGTTGAAGAACCATTCGGTTAAGGAGTTGAAAGAAAGTGATGAGGACATCCAGAACTCCATGGACATTGTCATCAATGATCCTTATAAGAACAAGCTCACACTGATATCTGTTGTGCATTTGAACGATTATTCTGATTCTGAAAAGTCAGTTAATTTAAACAGCGAGGACTTCAACTTGTCACAATTTATCAGCAAGATCCTTTCATTCCCTGCTTTATCTGTCGCTGAGAACGGCATCTTTGTCTATTCTCATCAAAACTCCATAGTTTACCATTCAACTGGTCTGCAAGTAACACAAGTGGTGGATAATGTGTTGGAATTGGCGGAATTTGGTCAATTTGTTGATTATTTGGAAAGTTATGATGAGATTATCGAGCCATTTTCACAACCAAACACTGTTGATGCTGGTAACTCATCACCAATGTTCTTGCACTCTCCACAACTAGAGAGAACCATTGACAGCGATTTCAACTTGTTCTTGAGCTCATTCATCTTTGCATTGAAGACCAACAGAATCGAACTGTTTGAACAGACTTTCTTGACTTGCAAAATAGTAAGTTTCATCAGCAATAAGATAAATTGGGAGAATATGCAAACATATGAGAACATGATGTTGTTCTTCGAGTTGTTGTTACTTAACTTGAACGATTCCTTGAGTTTTAAAAAGGCACCATTGATCGACATCAACGATGAAAAGATTGAATACTTATTGAAAAAGGTCCTCAACATGAACCTGTTTGATGACCTGAACTATTTCCTGATCAGAATCTTCATCGTGCTAATGAAGCTCAACAACTTGAAATACATTGAGAAGAACATCACAGCCCACCATACCACCATACACCTAACGCATATCATCCAAGATTTGAAAGACTTGGAAAACAATCAATTTCTGTCAATATACTTCCCCAAGATCTCAAACACCTCCAACTCTTCAGGATCCCCCACTTCCACCATTAATAGCCTTCATCCATCCACCACCGTTGCTCCAAAAGTCGACTTTCATAACATCAAGACTCAGAGACTTCACCTACTGTACAACTTTGCGTATGTTTTCATCCTGGAAAACTTCAACCTGAGTGATCACTTGAATAATCAGCTGTTTAGAAAGTCCTATTTGGGTGAACTCTGGAACAGTTTTGAAACTGACGTCTTCCATAGACTCGCAATTTTGACCATGTTCACCGACTTCTCCAACGATTCATTCATGAGCTTCCTGAAGAGATATCTACAAACTACACATATTTTTCCACATTCATCACTTAATTCATTACACAGCTAGCGCCACCGACTGCTGGATAGCAGTGACACTCGCCACCACATAGATTTAATACACTTTTGCATTCTGCTTTTCTGTTGATATTCTTGTAGCCTTTATCAGATCATTTCGCGTTTAGAAGAAAAAAAAATTCAACCGTGAAACAAATACAACAAACAACAAACAACCAGTACGAAGCCACCAATTCACCAAATCAGCACTAACCCCCGCTCACAATGGCCTTCAACCAGCAGACACTGAGAGCTTTCTTCCCGATCGGCGATAAATACCCACCAGCGCTCACCATCGGACTCGTCGTCTTTCTGCCTTTCTTGTACATCTTAAACTTCATCCTGCCAGTCAATGAATTCATGGCTCTAAGCCCAAAATCACTGTCCTCGCTAAACTTGAACCAACTGTCGCTGTACCCACTAGGCCACCTATCTGTGTTCCACCTGCTGTTCAACCTGTTGGCCGTTATCACTCCATTATCACTGTTTGAAAGAAGACACGGTACAGTTTACACTGGTGTCATTTTGAACTTGTTATCCGTCGCAACAGCACTTCAATACTCCATCTTGGGTCTGGTGTTCTACCCTAATGCTAAAGTCCTAGGTATATCCGGCTGGGTGTTCTCATTCGCTGGCTTCTTCGCATACAAGGAGTCCCTATTGAAACCAACCTACCAAATCACCCCAACACATTCATTACCAACGATCTTCACTCCTATTGCCCCATTGATCCTGATCGCTATCTTTGTCCCTGGCTCTTCATTCTGGGGCCACGCCTTTGGGTTGGTCGCTGGGTACCTCTTGGGCTTTGGCTATTTAGGTAAACTTGCCCCTCCTTCAAAGATCATTGAATGGATCGAAGGTAAAGCTGATCCATTGATCAATTTGATTCCAACTCCATTTAAATACTATAGAGAAGTCGATGCTAAGCATCTGAGACAACAAGAGGACTATGTCTCTATCATTCCGACCGAAATTGTCACCACTGGGAATGAAGGTAACTCAGCCTTCCAAGGTCAAGGTCAAACGCTGGGTGTTTAAGCTGAGTGTTCACACCTTGCGGCGTTATAAATCGTTGAATTACCAGAGGTATCTTATGTAGACAGTCTTTGAACCACCGAAACAAGAAGGCTATAATGAAATGGGTTGAGCAACCAGTCAGCTACAAGGCTGAGCTGAAGGCTTTAAACTTACGATGATCAAACTCACCATTAAGGAGGTTGGCGTAATAGAAATACCGTCACTCTCGCTGCCAGGAAGATTTCAGGGCTTTCCAATTGGGGTAATACCTCTTGCATCTTTCTTTCTGTGTATTTCCTCATTATTGGACGGTTATCATCGGTTACCTGTCGAGCCGTCAATTTCCGACACATCCGGACACCGCCATCTTCGCTCAATATTTTAGAGTTTTAGTGTTTATATTGTCCAACTCGAGACACAAAACATTGGGAAAAGACACATTTCAGCGCCACTGAGAGGAGGTTTTCTTGCAAAGTGATAACTTCTTATCAAGATGTTATCGGTAAATTTCTATGAACACGCGCAATCGAAGCAAATAAAGAAACGCAGGGTTATTAATTCTTGCCAGTACTGTCGGTCCAAGAAGTTAAAGGTGAGTTTTAAGATGAATGACACATATATATTCAATCCTTTAGCATTTAACAGTAACTAACGATATTCACAGTGTGATAAAGAAAAGCCTCTTTGCTCCACTTGTCTCCGATTGAACATTAAATGTCTTTACTTCGACTCCCGACGGGCCGAAGATATCCTTTCCTTGGATGAACAGATTTACAACTTGGAACAACAAATAGATGCTTTGAAAAGAAGGAAGGATCAATTGGAAAACACACAAAAGACTATTCAGCTGGGGAGGCCCTTATCCTTGTTCTCACTGTTCAAAAGTGACGTGTTTCTCAATTGCATGCTAAGGAACACAAGGCAGAACGTTCCACAAAAGATAAAGAAAGAATTCGATAAGGAGAAGAATCAGAGTTATTCCATGGACTCTATCAAACTTTCCATGATGCAAAACAATCAAATACTGTATGATTTGATCAAACCTTATTTGACACACCCTAATCTTCATGAACTGGTGAATCATTTCTTCCATTCTGAACTATATTCAAATTTCTCTTTCATCTTGAAAAGTGAATTCATGGAGAAGTTTAATAATCTATTTGAGATCTTGGACTATGTTTTCTTGGGGCAATTACTAATGGTGATTAGAATTTCTTCTATTTCATACTACAATTGTGGATACCCAGAGACTAAACAGAGTTATGCCATCAATTATGAAGCTGTATACCTTGCCAAACTCTGCCTAGAACAAGTCGAAAAACCATTACACAACGGCACACAAGAGTTCATTAAGCTGTCACTTCTCATAGAGTTCTCCCAATTGTACGGTCCAGATTCTGTCAGTTTCATTGATGATCTGATTGCATTGGATACTAGTCGATTGATCAGAATTGCTTCATTAGTCGAATACAACACTGAGAACTTGGCCATAACAGACTCTAAGAGAAGAATTTGGCACACTTTGGTGGAGCTTGATCATATCAAATTCATGTATGATGGGACTCCACTTTCCATTCATCAGAATTTCTTTGCAGTTGCACTTCCAAAAGGTGTTGAAACCGATGCTGGGTTAAGTTTCGCCATAACTGCCCACTATCAAGAAAGATCTAAGATTTATCCATTCTTGAGAACACTGAGTAATATGCTGAATAGTGTGAAGAACTCGCCAACAGTTTCGTCATTTGAAAACAAGCTGGATGAGATCATGGACTATTGTTCCAGGAATAATTTAGATCATATCATGAACTTGGACTCTGAAACCGTTGAACAAAGAGTGATTAAATCTGTGAAGTTTATCAATATGATTGACTTGACAAGCTTGTTATTCACACTGTCATTACACAGCTTTATCAAGGAGGATACTACTTCAACATTGAGAAGAGTATTAAAAACTGCTAACTGTCTTCTAAAACTATCTTACTTCCTGGATTCACACCATAACCATTTCTATAACTTACAACGTCATTTTGGGTACAATTTCCACCTGATCCCAAAAATTTTAACTTGCCTTCACAGAATCATCCAGTTTCAACTGTCTTTATTGATCAGAGCACATTACTTCGCCTTGAAGACCAACGATGCAGTGTTCAAAGAACTGAAACGAATCTCAGCCACAAATATCAAGATCCTGTTGGGGAATTTTAGAAAAGTTTCTAGGCATAACGTCTATGGTAAGAGACTTCATATGATGCACAGCTTTATGGCGGTGAAGAACTTTGGGACACAGCTAGAACACATCAGAAACCCTGCATTGATTCAATTGCTCGAAGATTCCAAGTTGACCTTAGATGAGGATACAGTTGCCAAACATGGACTGATCTGTGAGATGTTGATTGAATTGGGAGGTGATGAAGAAGCTCCTAGCGAGAGTGCCTACGCGGAGAACGAATTAGAGAACTTCATGATCGAGAATGGTCTCGATTCTACCAAGATTGATCAATTAGAGTTATTTCTAGACAAGCAAATGTTTTTAGTTTAGATCCAGAAGCCATGGTTATAATGATTCTTGTGAGAAACCCTCCTGTAAATCAATATTAGATTACTAACCTCTTAAATTATTGATATGTGTTATGTATGTGTGTCACGTGCATGGCTGAAACCCCGCCCCCAGCCACTGTGGCACAGCTTCAAACCCCGCGAACACGGTTCTAAAACTCAAAACATCCGAACACCACACTGTTGCTCCTAGTTAACAAAGGCCGCGTAGCCAATCACAGCGCTTTATTTGTAATTTCGCGGCGAAATTCGCGGGTAATTCGCGAGATCTGGAGTTTGAAAGGTCACGTGAAATGATAAGAACGATAACTTGTGTACAACGATGAGACCGATGTGCATTTTTTCCAATAAAAGCGTTGAGATTCGCTGTTGATGTTTTGCTAGTCACTCAGGCTCCTCTGTCCATTCGTTTTCAATGGTCTCTATCGCTGTGAAGGAGTCCAGGGCCGCTGCTGCGCCTGTTGCTGCTGATTTAGAGCTGCTGCAAAGCACCGATGCCTTCAACCAAATCAAAGACGTTTCAGACACAAAAGTTGTTTATGCCAATGATCAAACGGTGATTGCTGGTCTTCCACACTTGTTCGGGCTGAAAGATGCTATTATCAACATCCAGATCTCAGACTATCAATCTATTTTGAAACTGAAGGACTTAAACTTCCCTATGCTGATCTCCAACACTCAAAATGATCTATTGGCTCACTTATATTTATCATATTTATTGAACAAGTTCCAAGCTTCTCCAGTCTTGCATTTCTATCATTCACAATTGAACATTGCTGCCACTATTGACAACTCCAAGCTTGAGAAACTGTTGGATTCATATGAAGAAGAGACTATCGACTTGCCAACTGCCATCAAACATTTACAGACATTCATCAAGTATCAACCTTTTGATTTGAAAAAGGCCAGATCTGAATTGGCCATCGTTCAACTAGGTTCTTACTTCGACGCATTGCCAACTTCCAACTCCATCATCAATATCAAATCATTACCATTGAACTTATCTGAGATTTTGGCCTCATTACCTTCAAAAGTTACCAAATTAGCTGTCTTGGAGCAATCAGCCTCTAAACCTGTATCCAAGTTCTCCAAGTTCCTATTGGAATTTTTCCAAGTTCCCAACCTACTGACTGATAACAACATTGAGAAAATCACCACCAGTTCTGTTACTAATGACTTTTCTGGTGATTTTAAACAAGTTATCACGATCATTGAAAAGAACTTGTCCCAAGAGAACCCATTGCAAAACTTATTCTTTGGTAAAGAACAACAGCAACAAGAGCATTCTATTAAGGCCGAAGAGTTGACTAAGATTAAAAAGCTAGAATCTCAATACTTGTCTATTTTGGATCAATTATTCGGTGCTAGTTTGAACATCTTGAACGAATACTCAGATGCTAAACCGTTGGATGAGGTCACTCCAGAATTCGGGTTTGGTACTTACTTATATCACAAGGAGCAACAACAAGAGCTGATTAACAAGGTCCATACTCTATTGAACTCCACTACTGTTGTCCTAAAGGAGGATTTGAACAAGTTGTTGTCCAATTGGTTGATTCATGCCCGTGAGGGTAATCCAGTTGTCTCTTCTGAGATATCCACAATCATTGATCTTCTGAGCAAAGAGGAACAAACAGAATTATTGGCTCTGGAACCATACTTCAACATCAAGAACAACTGGTTGATCTCTTCTGATGCTTGGTCATATGATCTAGGTAACTCTGGTCTTCACAACGTTTTGAAATCTGAGGAAAACTTGAACTTGTTGGTCATTGACAATGAAACTTATGACTCCAAGGATGCTAAGACGAAATTAAACATTCCAAGAAAGAAAGACATTGGTTTGTACGCCATGAACTATGGTAACGCCTATGTGGGTTCGATTGCCATCTATTCTTCTTACACCCAAGCCTTAACCACATTGATTGAAGCTACCAAGTTCCAAGGTCCCTCCATCGTGTTAGCCTATTTGCCCATTAAGGATGAAAATGATTCATACTTGGACATCTTGAGACAGACTAAGCAATCCATTGATACCGGTTTCATCCCACTATACCGTTTCAATCCAACTTTAGAAGATGCTGATAGATTCAAATTAGACTCCACAGTGATCAAAAAGACCCTGAAGGACTTCTTGGAAAGAGAAAACAAATTGACTTTGTTATCTGCAAAGAACCCTCAGTTTGCCAGATCTTTAGCTGAGTCTCAAACTTCTGCCATTGCTAAGAAACAAAAGAAACATGCTGATGAGGCTTACAACAACTTGTTGGAGGGCCTAAGTGGTGCTCCAATCTCCATTTACTACGCCTCTGATGGTGGAAATGCCACTTCTGTCGCTAATAAGCTAGGCAAGAGAGCTGCTCAACGTGGGTTGAAGTCTAAAGTGTTGTCAATGGATGATATCATCATTGAAGATTTGCCAACTGAAGAGAATATTGTCTTTGTTACTTCTACCTCTGGTCAAGGTGAGTTCCCACAGAATGGTAAGGCCTTCTGGGACTCTATCAAGAACTCTGGTGACTTGGATCTGGAATTTTCCAAGATCTCCGTCTTTGGTCTAGGTGATTCTCTTTACTGGCCAAGAGCCCAAGATAAACACTACTACAACAAGCCAGCTAAGGACCTTTTTAACAGATTATTGTTCTTGAATGCTAAAGAGTTGATCCCAATTGGTCTTGGTGATGATCAGGATGCTGATGGTTTCCTAACCGGTTACAATATCTGGGAATCCGAGCTTTGGAAGGCCCTTGGTGTTGATGGTGTTGAAACTGCCGATGAACCACCTCCAATTACCAACGAAGACATCAAGATCGCTTCTAACTTTTTGAGAGGTACCATTGCTGAAGGTTTGAAAGATGAATCCACTGGTGCCATCTCTGCTCATGATCAACAACTGACCAAGTTCCACGGTATTTACATGCAGGATGACCGTGATTTGAGAGACGCCAGAAAGGCAGCAGGGATGGAACCATTCTACATCTTCATGGCAAGAGTCAGATTGCCAGGTGGTATCACTTCACCTGACCAATGGTTATGTTTGGACAAGCTGGCTGATGAAAGAGGTAATGGTACCATCAAATTGACCACCAGAGCCACTTATCAATTGCACGGTATCCTGAAGCACAATTTGAAACCTGCCATCAGAGCCATGAACTCCACTTTGATGGACACATTGGGTGCTTGTGGTGATGTTAACAGAAACGTGATGATCAGTGCCCTGCCTGGTAATGCTAAGATCCACAATGATGTTGCCAATGTTGCTAAGAAGATTTCGGAACATTTGTTGCCTCAGACCACTGCCTACCATGAAATCTGGTTGAAAGGTGATGATCCTGAGGATGATGATCCTAACTGGCCTAAAATGTTTAACGCAAGAAAAGATGGTCCAAAGAAGGTTTCTACTTTAGTTGCTGGTAATGCAATGGTGGACAATGAACCTTTATATGGTCCAACTTATTTACCAAGAAAGTTCAAGATCAACATCACTGTTCCTCCTTATAACGATGTCGATGTCTGGTCTTCAGATGTTGGTCTGATCACGATCTTGGAAAACAATGAGGTTGTTGGCTTTAACGTCCTTGTCGGTGGTGGTATGGGTTCCACACATAACAACAAGAAGACTTATCCAAGAACCGGTTCCCACTTCGGGTTTGTCCCATTAGACCAGGTGCACATTGTCTGTGAAAAGGTGATGCTTGTTCAAAGAGACCATGGTAATAGAAAGGACCGTAAGAATGCCAGATTGAAATACACCGTGGACTCATTGGGCGCTGATGTTTACAAGCAAAAAGTTGAAGAACTATGGGGTAGAAAGTTCGAACCTGAAAGAGCCTATGAAATCAAGGACAATGTTGATCATTTCGGTTGGGTCACTGATGAATTGAACCAACACCACTTCACTTGTTTCATTGAGAATGGTCGTGTTGAAAATACACCTGAGTTGCCACAGAAGACTGGTCTGAAGAAGATTGCTGAGTATTTCAAGTCTAATCCCCAATCAGAGGGTACTTTCCGCTTGACTGGTAACCAACACGTCTTGATTTCCACCGTGAGTGATGAGGAATTACCAACTGTGAAGCAGATCATGTCAGACTACAAACTGGACAATACATACTTCAGTGGGTTGAGACTGTCTTCTGCTGCCTGTGTCGCCTTCCCAACTTGTGGTTTGGCAATGGCCGAGTCTGAACGTTACTTACCTGTATTGATCTCCAAACTGGAGGAAGCCCTGGAGGAGTACGGTCTGCGTCATGATGCCATTGTTATGAGAATGACCGGTTGTCCAAACGGTTGTGCCAGACCTTGGTTAGCTGAAGTCGCTCTGGTCGGTAAGGCCTACGGTACTTACAACCTGATGCTGGGTGGTGGGTTCCACGGTCAGAGACTGAACAAGATCTTCAAGCAGAGTATCAACGAGGAAGAAGTGTTGAACATCTTGAAGCCTCTGTTCAAGAGATGGGCCTTGGAAAGACAAGAAGGTGAACACTTTGGTGATTTCTGTATCAGAGTTGGTGTCATCAAGCCTACTCTAGAGGGGAAATACTTCCATGACGATGTTCCTGAACAGGTTTAGGAGCTTGATTGGCGGAGTGATTGTAAATTAGAATTGCATTTTAGCATTAATAGTATATTTATAAGGATAAGTGAGTAGTAGTCTATAATTTGTGTACACTTTACTGGAATTAGCGAGTGTTCTGCCTAGCTCTAGGCAGACACTTCAGTAAGTCCTGGGCAGCTTCCGAGGAAAACTTGAAAAAAATCCAACTCATCGCCATCTCATGATTGATTTAGAACGGCAACCAACGCCACCAACGCCACCGAAGATGCTTCGCCAGATCACATTCCGAGCTCCAAGGACCTCATTTCGAGCATTCCACTCATGCATCCTGCTGAGAACGGAGAGACTGCGGTCCATGGCCTCATTGGACAAGAATGACTTGGGACATTACCAAGAAGTTGTGAAGGAAGCCAGTCTATCGAACTGGGAATCAGACACACCGTACGAGATTATCGATACTGTGGCGTCAAAGGTCAAGGAGGATACATCGATGAAACTTTTGGAGAAAGTACAGTTTCACAATTCTGTGCTGGAGAACCTATTGGCCAAAGATCGGACCTTGGTCTCGTATCATATGAGGGAAATCGCCAATTTAGAAGGGAGATTGACAGCAGAGGCACTAAGGGAGGTCATTGCCCACAACTCAGGGAGAGTCTCCACGTCATGGGAGTTGTTTGAGAGACACATTGAAAACCTGTTGGTGCCATATTCGGAGAATGTTGAAGCCTTTAATGCAATTGTGAAGTTGACCATTGATAAGTTGTTAAGTGGTGAACTTATCGATAAAGAGTCTGAAGAACCTTATCAGCCATCGAGAGATGACGTTGTGAAAGCAGTGTTTTTGCATAGTTTTCTTGGTGAAGCCAGTAACGAGTTCTTGAAACCCTTAGTGGATCATTCACTAAAGGCCAATGATTATAAGGCCATCGAGGCACTAGGTGCCCAGGAACAGGTCCTTGAAAAGTTACAAAACGGTGCTGATTATTTGAAGCTAGTCAGTGTCATTGGGTTTAAGAATGTAAACTCGGAGAAGATCCATGAATTGTTGGTGAAGACCACAGATCCAAATATCGCCATTGAGGGCATTGAAGAGATCAATAAAGTTGGTGAAGAAACAGTGAGAAAGTTTAAAGATCTCAATTCGAGGTTTAAAGGCTTACAAGTCGGCATTAATGAGGATGTCATTCAAGTGGATAGAGATTCTACTTTCAAAGAGATCTTGGAAAGTTCAGAGAAATTAATCAATGATAAATCATCCTTTGACCCAAAGATCAGAGCTTCACTGTTGAAAGTGTATGGGATTAACAAGAATGAACTCCCAGAAGCTCTAAAACTCTATGATGAGTTTAGTTTAACTGATGGGAAGAATGTGGATATCTACATGACTGCCATGGTTCAAGTTCTATCATACCAGGCTGTGCAATCTTCAAATAATTCATTTCTTGCCATAGCTGAATCACTATTACCAAACCCGACGCCTATCCCTGCCTTACAATCTTTGATCCTGGCCCATTCTGAATTCGACCTTGATAAATCTCTGGGATTATATAACGAATACATCTCCTCGGTATCCAGGGATATTACGAATGGCGTGTCACAAGCTACCAAGTTGACTGAATCATTGTTGATTGCTTATTTATCCAAACGTGACCGTGAATTCGCCAATTTGATCCATGATGGCGCTGTGACTAATGAAGTGGTCCTTGGTGATGTGAACACTGAAAAGTTGAAGGATTGCTTTAGACAATATGGTGTCATTGTCGGTGAAGAGGAGGATAAGATCGATTCGCTGTTGAAACAGAGTGTCCTAGAAGCGATTAAGAAGTCACCTGTCGTATAGAGAGATAAAGGAATAGTACAATGAGGTAATAATAGTTACATTTTTAGTAAGCGTTCTATGTATAAGTCTGAAACCATCTACTCAATCAAGTTCTTTTCAATCTCATTCAAGGCGATGACACCGTCCTTATAATCCTCCCAATAATCCTCAATATCCAATCTTTCCAATTCGTCCCAATTGAACTTTTGTGTCAAGAATTCATGGAAATTCACATTTCCATTTCTCAAACATTCAACGCCCCAAGTGGCCTTATACGCACCACCAATGGCACAGGCATTAGCGTTATCAATCTTGAAGTTATCATTCTTAGAACCCAGGATCTGCCCAAACTTCTTCACAAGCGCCGGATTCTTTGAGGCACCACCAACGTAAAAGACTTGGTTTGGTCTTTGGTTCAATGATTGGGATGGGATGACCTTCCCGTCGAACTCTAGGTCTGGGCCCGAAGTCTCAGAAGATTGTAAGGATAACATTGGTGATGATCTTGCTCTGCAACTTAAAGCTTGCGATTCCACAATGGAGGAAACATCAATTTCAACGTCCCATTTATCAACGATTTCAATGGAATTGGTATCATGGTTGAACTTGGCACGGATCGTTTGAGCTTGTGCATTGGGGACAATCTCACCTAATGGGAAGTAAACACCCAATTTCCCATCAAACTTGTCACTTTTAGCCAAAATTTCATTGAATAAAGTCCAATCATCCTGGTCTTTACCAAACTTGGCATTCAAATCATTACGAACCTTTTCACGTGCCAAAGAGCCATTACAGTAACAGATCATGCCCATATAGGCATCCGGGATCGTTGGATGGATGAATAGGTGATAATTCGACGATGGGATGTACGATTTGGTGACTAATAGCACAGTGGTGCTTGTGCCCAAAGAGATCAAGATTTCATCTTGATTCAATGGCAACGCTAAGATAGTGGCCAAGTTATCGCCTGTAAAGGGGAAGATCTGACATGATGGTGAAAAATTGTACTTCTTGACGAAATAGGATGAGATGGTGGAGATTGGAGCAGGAGAAATTGGAGTGATTGGACCAAGTTTGGCCTTTAATTCAGCGATAGCACTCGATCTTTGGGATTCATCAGTGACACCATCTTTGGAATGGGTTTTAGAGCAAACAGCCAACAATTCCTCGTTCCATTGCTTCGTATTGATATCATACAGGTTCATGCCACAGGCATCGGCCTCTTCAATCTCAGCAACATTCCCAATGAACAAACTTGCCAAAAACGATGAAACAAGACTGATTCTGTATGTGTCATGGTACCTATCTGGGTGTTCTTTCAATAGTTTCCTAATCTGAGGTCCAGTGAATCTGTAATGTGCCCGTGAGCCCGTGATCCTGGCCAAGTTCTCAGCACCACCGACGTAGGATTCAAAGATCTTGATCTCTTCACCTGTGGAATGGTCCTGCCAGTTTGGAGACGTCTGCAAGGAGAATGCACGCTCGTTCACTTGTTCCAATAGCGAATGATCCGGTGATAAAGTGGAAAGAATCTCATTGGCCTCGTTGCTCCAAAAGACAGAACCATGTTGCTGGCATGAACCACTGATCCCCTTCACTTTGGCAAAGTCAAACCCATCAGCCCGAATCCGGGACAGCACCAGGTCCAGGGCCTCGACCCACATCGCCACAGAGGCGTAGATCTCACCGGTGGACTCCTTCTTGTAAACACCTTTATGCGTCTCATAATGTGGGAGGTCCTTGTCAAACTCGATTGCATAAGTGCGGTGAACATTCAATGTTTCGTCCGTGATGAGCACTTTCAATTGCTGTGTCGACAGGTCCAGACCGAAATAGTACTCTGACATTGTCTGTTGCTGTTGTTGCTCTTTGCAAGTGGCAAACAGTTGAAGAGAGAAAGAGAAGATGAATTTTTACGAATTTTTTATCCGGGGTAAAGAGGTTATGTTGAAAGGGAAGGTGCAGCCTTGAGCTGTGTCCAGGGAGAAAAATGGTGAGAAAAATGGTGAGAATAAAGAGATGCTATAGGAGGAAGGGGCTCAGTGAGCTCAAGGGCCAATGGGAAGTGTGTATTATCCAACGGGCAGGAGATTTCATTGTACCAAATCAAACATATCAAACGTATCAACATCAGTCCACAGTCACCTTGTACCACTCCAGCTCCTCCTTGTTATAGCCAGGGTACGGAGGCACAACGATCGCCAGAACAATCAACACGCTCAGTGCAAAGAACGCCACCAGCACCTTGACGTCTTGTGCAAGGAAGCCAGCAATACCAGACACAACACCACCAACAATCAGCCCTTTATCAGCAAATTCCTGTGTGAATTTTTGCGAGGGAAAGTCAATGGGACCTTCCAGAATCGCCTGTAGCAGTTTCAGAAATTCAGACATTGTTGCAAACGCGTGTGTTTTATAAGAAGAAAGTGGTTCGTTTATCTTTTATGCTCGTTTTAATGTGAATTTTGATTGATTTCAAACTGGCACTTGTTCTGTTTTGGTATTACGTATCAAGTGTGGTGTGTGGGTGTTTTGTTACAGTGGGCCAATATATCAAGACCAGGGCTACATAACCACCATTGGATAAATTAGTTTCTGTTCTCTCTTAACAAAAGTTGCCACCAACCAAAATAGACAATAACATAGTAACATAGTTTCATTTCATATTCAAGGTTGATATGCAGTGAAAGTATGGAAATTATAGTATGTTTTGTAAAATGACCACTCCTGTTGTTCTTGAACAACAAGACAAACGCATATTTTACACTCTAAGAAAATCCCAGTATGTATTGATCCTATAAAGTTCTCTTGCTCTATAAATCACCAACGCATATCAGTTGTTTGGATTTAGTTCATTCCTTCAAGATGTCAGTTTTAGTTGTAAACCAGAAGTTGTTGAAGGAGGCACATTTGCCTAATGCTCAACGCAAAAGGACCATAGAATTAGAATCTAAACAATTCGAAGAGCAACATCGAGTGATCGACAACTAAATCAGCGACAAAAAAATAGACACTAATTGTTATTGGGAAAAGAAACCCAAAATCATATTGAGATTATACTTGGATATTAAATAAAGACAACTTTTCTTTAATTGGAAAAGATTTACAAAACCACCTTGAGACCTTTAACACAAAGACCACAGGGACTGAGACCACAGGGACTAGAACATTTCTCGAATTTTCCCCTTTTTGATCATCATCGGGTCTAATTTAATCTCAACTCGAGACTTCGAGCTTATAAACAGCATCATATAACCGGTTACAAATGCCCGAAAAGTCCATCTATCGTCAACTTCCATCAATAGCATAATTCTCCACAAAATCAGCAGATCCTACTCTAGAATGGGACAGCCTCGAACACCCAAAGAAGAGAGATAAGAAAGTTCTATGGAACGGCCAATTACCCGCATCTTCACACCAATGTCCACAGGATCACCGTGGAATTCACCGATGCATTGGTACCTAACGTGACAAGTGTGAGATCAGTGAGGACGTATGGTAAAGAGACACCCTTTAGACACAATGAAGTTTTGAAACACTGGTTACAAAAGCCTGATTGATGATAAATATTGGACACATCGGTGGAGAAGATAAGGAAAAATGGGAAACAATGGGAATAGTTACTTGCTAATGATAATAAAGTCTGGACTGAGAAGTTTGACGCAGTGGTTGTGGCAAATGGAAGATACGACGTGCCCTTTATACCGAATGTCCCTGGTGTTTACAAGAGTTTCATGACGAAAAGTTGGTCATCCATTCAAAGAGTTATAGAACACCAGAACAAATCCGTGACATGAAAGTCGTTGTTGTTGGTGGTTCAGTCTCTGCTGATGATTCAGTACAGGATTTGATCGGCGTGGTAAAGGAAGTGATATCATCAAAGAGATCCAGCTCTACCCCGAATAATTACTTTGGGAACTATGCTTTTGAAGATCCAAGGGTTAAAGAACGTCAAGATTTATTGAGGGTTGGAGGTGACACAGTCTATTTCAAAGATGGTTTTGAGAAGAATGGGGATGCAATCATCTATGGAACCGGATATACAACTTCGTTCCCCTTTTTGGATCATGAGAAATCCAATTATGGGATCAAAGGTATTTACAAACATATTTTCAACATCAATGTTCCATCACTATACTTTGCTGGGAGCATCCACGCTGGTCTGACACTCAAATTGTTCCAATGGCATGCCGTAACAGTGGCAAAGCACCTTTCTGGTGAAATCGAACTGCCTTCTATTGAAGAGATGTCACAATGGGAAGAAAAAAGAGCCCTAGAGAAAGGCCCTGATTTTGGAACGCTATACCCGGATTTCAAAGAGTATTTCGAAGATTTAAGAGCAATGAGTGGAACTGTATTGCCTGAATGGGACCATGATTGGGAGAATACGTTCTGGGAGGGCCATGATTTGAGAATAGAGTACTGGAAGCAGCGTAGTGCTTCTAATAGAATATGAGTTTGCATAATCATCTTAGCAGTTGTAGATATTAAACTACCATTGTTTTGAAAACAATCGCACACTGGTTCCTTGTCAAAAACACACAAAAGAGTTGATGCCTCTACGATTGGATTTGTGATCTATCTTATCGAGTACCTCTCTATGGAAGAGTGTTTCTGGTTATGTGCCCTGATTAATCGTGCTAGGGCCTAATCTCTCATACATCACGCATACAATTCACTTCAAAGAATCTAAATTCAAAAGTTTCCTCGATGATCTGACCATCTAAACGCCGATTTAGAAGTTCTAAGTCAATGGCCAGTGCTGAGAATGTTTCCATCATCGGCGGTTGTCCAAGTAGGTATCGAAAGCATCACATTGTTCGAGAGGAAAGATGGCTTTGGCGGGACATGGAGAAACGATTTCAGCGATGATAACTTAACCGTCAAGTCTGGTGTCTCTGAAAACGAATCTGATCCTGCGGTGGAGATTCCTGACTCGGCTGTTGCTTTGAAAGATGTGAAACTGTGTCGTTACCTGCTAGAGACCAAGATTAACTGACAAAGAGAGAGGCCATTGAACATTACGTTCAGGACTACGTCAAGAGATTCGAAGGTACGAAAGGCATCAAGATCCAAAAGTTAACCTCTGTGGAGAAAGCGTGGAAGCAAGATGGGTGTGTTTCATGTGAGATGGAAGGTTGTTGGTGAAAAAGATGAGAGTGACATATGGGGTAAAAATGAGTTTGATGCTGTGATTGTCTCCACGGGCCATTATAACGTTCCAAAGATCCCATACGCTGAAGGTCTGGATGAAATAATGAACAAGTATCCAGGGAAGGTTTTTCATTCCAAGGGATTTATTCCAGATGAGAAATGGACCGGTAAGAAGGTCATCGTGGTTGGAGCAAGATCATCCAGTGTTGACACTGTGCGTGAGATCAAGAAGTTCACAGATGACATCGTCTGGTCCGCCAGGGCTACAAATACAGCGTTTGCCGCTCACGAGAGAGTCCCTGGTAAAAATGAGAGAAGATACATCTTGAACGGGCATGAGATCACTGTGGAATTTGAGGATGAGTCTGTTATCAAGAAACCCAGATTATATCGTTTATGCCACAGGGTATCATTTCTCATTTCCATTTTTACAAGAATATCTCCCAAACATAACTCACGATGGCCTCTTGATAAATGGGCCGTATCAACATACTTTCCTGATCGATGATCCATTGCTTTCATATGTCGGTACGCCAATTGATGGTATGTCCTTCCGTGTATTTTAATATCATGCCATCTTAGTGGGTCGTTACTTGTCAGGCCATGTGGATCTCCCGCCAGTCGAAGAACAAAACCAATGGCACGCACAGAGATTAAAGGAGAAGGGTATCACGCGCCATTTCCACTCCACGGTGAATGATCCAGCCTTGAAGTACATCGATGCACTGGTTGAACTGGAGGTTGATGAGAGTAAACTAAAAGGAAGACATCAATTCCCGGTGTTCAGAGAGCAGGACTTAGAAGAGTATAAAGATAATAAGGCGAAACACGTCAATAGATGGGCTGCCGTATAGTTTATGATAGATGATTAGAAGTTTTGATATTCGTGTGGCGCTAGTAGCAGTGGCATGTATACTGATTGTTTCTATGGTGACTCAGATTATAAATAACTCAAAACTTTAGCGCGCCGACCCCCACCACTTAATCAGGTAAAAGTGACCACTTTTGATGGCCCGATATGCACTTGAATTTCATGAAATGTTACTGAAGATGTCAAGATCTAGTTCTCCACCTTTTATTTACCCCTGAATCTGTCAAGAACTTTCTTTCTGTGTAACATGCCACAGATTGCAACTCCCTAAAAATGGTTTACAGTGTTGACAAGTTGATAGAAGTTGACAGAAGTTACAAAAGAAAAGTTACAAAAAGAGAAGAGGGTTAAGTCACAGACTACGGACAAATGAGACCGTTTTTGAGCCACATTAGAAGACTAGTCTTGGAGCAGAGTCAAATGTTGGCAGGTCTTACCTAGACAAGGTTGAATCTTGAACACCCTGAATAACCCGTACCGAGTTTGTCAAAGTGTTCAAGAAGTACCCATATACAATCTGGAAATTTGGGGAAGAGTTTTCTGAGTTGAAAAGTTTCTCCAATCCCAATGGGTACCGTCGTTATTTCAATATCCTCTCCTGAAAGCCGCCCCCTAAGATCGGAGTGGATATTTGTACTGGTAAGTGTTGACTTCAGAGGTGATTCTTATGGGTTATTTTGAGACTCCAAATCTCTGTAGTACAGAATTACTCCAAAATAAACCCCTATGATTATAATCTTAGACCCTTATCATGTAGAAACCTCTAAAACATTCATGTACAGTCATGCAGTCAAACTCCTAATATTAAATAGCCATTGTTAAGTAACCTACGGGTCTTTACTAACCTTTATATACAGATAATTCTGGAGTCACTAGTACTTTTAGTTACTCAATATATTATCTCTACCCAAGGGCGCTTCCAATAAAAATGTTCATTTTTTTTTTCATATATACTCAAGCAAAGTTCACTCGAATCCAATTTGCTCACCATATACTTTCATAGTACATGGGATTCTCTGAATTAATTAATTTACTTCCTTCATCTCCTATTTAGGCGTGGGGATTTTGGGTTTCCGTCTCTTGTAAACGCCAGCACTCTTATCACGCGGCACCATTCTGAAGGGCAAATGTTTAATATTTGATAGATTCTTGGCTTCAATTCTTGAAAGTTCTTTGGATTCAATGAACTCGATAGTTGAGCCCATGTTATCAGCAATGATAAGTTTTTTGAAACCTTTCGTTCCCAGCTCTTTCAAGTTTGGAAGATTTTTCAATGTTAAAGAATTTAAACTTCCACTTTTCGAACTAAAAGAGTCAGCAAACACTGAAAGTGACTTTAGTTTAGGAGCGGACATATCAATTGTTAAATTATCAGCCTCGGTGGCATCTGGAGATGGTATGAAAATAAATGATTCCAAGTTAGGAAGATCCCAGTCAAGTGAATCAAGTCCCACTTCTTTAACATCGACTTTATCGGACATCAATTTTAGGGACTTTAATTTTTGCAATTTCCGGATACAATTAAGATGGCTGGGGAGGCAGGGCTTATTCCTCATGACAACGACGAGTTCCGTTATACTGGTGTATAAGTGTGATAATAAAGGCAAACTCGCATTAGTCTTTAGATCAATGCCTAATCGTTTTAATTTAGGCGCCCTTATCACAGGACAGTTTGCATTTGGAATATAGTCGACTTCAATTCTCTTAATGCTTGGGTCCTCATCTTCGAATAAACTCAGCAACTTCATGTACTGTTGATAGATATCAATTGTAGCCTCCTTGAATCCTCGAAAAAATGAATTTGACCTAAAGGTGGTTGCTATTCCGAACAACTTCAACGTGTCAGCAGTCACATACCAATCATCTAGACCTTTGATTTCGACCTCTTCTTGAGATGTGTTCTTGAGTGATAATATCTTTAAAGAATCATTGATAACAACGTTATTCACTTCAAAGTTACAATTGGTAGTAATGCGAAAATTTCTTAGTTCAGGTGCCTCAATATCTTTCAAGTAAACAGGACCCCCATTGTTCTTCAGTTGGATATCCAAATAAACCAATTCAGGAAACTTGAGGTTCTCCATTCGGGAAACAAATGATAAATCACAATGTTTCAATCTTGAGAATTCAATATCTTTGACATTCACACAAGGAAGGTAAGGTAGACTTAACCTCTCCAAAGATTCGAAAACTGAAGGACCAATTGAGTCATTAACGTTTTGGCTTGCACCGCAGATGTCTAATTGTGTGATTTCTTGGTTCGTTTTACGATTAAAGGAACGGTAACCTAGTGCTAACGAATAAAGTCTGGTATACCTCATTCTATCAAAATTTACCTCACCTCTTAAACAATAACGTAGTGGTTTATTAGTTCCGACAATTAACAGTCGCTCAGATGCAAATATTGCATCTAGAATGTCTTCAGGATATTGGAAAAATCGACGAGCACACAAATAGATAAACCCATTCAATTCAAGTAGCTTTTTGAGCTGCTCTGACCCGATTGCAGTCACGGAAGATCTAATAGCGAAACTGATCTCTATCAAGTATTGTTTGCCCTTGAGTGGTTGAACAGTGTCTATGTGGGACCTGTTAAAATCTTTAGACCAAAACATCAAGTCTTCATTATGATTTGTGACAACCTCAAATCTATCTTTAACCACCTCAGGCACGTTATCATTCTTCAGCAAAGTGAGAAGAACTTCTACGTCAATTTCTTTGAGAATCTTGTATAGCAGTTCTGGCGGTAAGTGGTGCATTCTATATAGTCAATTGGGGTATGTTTTCTCTCTTAGTTACTCTTTGAACTGAAACCATTATATATTGACTTGTTTGTTTAGGAGGTTTTTGTTGTTTCTAACACTAATTCTCTCTATTTTATATGAAGCTCGGGATTTGCGGCATTATCGGTAATATTTTCTGTTGAAGCTCTCATCATTCAGCCATCACATCGATGCTAGAGTTGAGGTATGAAGTTATTTATGGCACAATCATTGTTCGAGTATGATATAGGGCAATAGTCCTCAACAGATAAATTCATTGGAGATTGAGCCATCTACCAAAATCAGTACAAAGGGGTGTAAAATCAACAATCAACACCAAGGTCATAAAATTCATCTTCGTATCTGTGTGAAGAAATTAAGGTTAATCATACCGCAAAGAATTAAAAAATTAGAATATTGAAAATTAGAATGTCCAAATTTTTCACCGGTGGAAGTCACTTGTTACGGTCCCTGTTGTTCAAGTGGCTCTCAATTCTTAGCCTGTTACCACCATTAGAGAGTGCTGGTGTTGATGGGTTCAAAGAAAACTCTGTCATAATTTAAGTCATGAAATAACTTAAAGCAGCACATATGAAACTTATGTCCTGTACCTATTTGTGGGCTATTAAAGCAATGAATTAGCATCTGAACATGCCAAAATCATGGGGTTGAAAGCAGAGTTGCAAAGCAATCAACTCGGTAACAGAAACCGATATCCTTGATATCTATTGAATGGGCCATAAGAATCCCCTTTGCTCAAGTACAGGCGATGATTTACGCCAGTGTTCCAGACCGCAGTGAATAATGAATATGTTGCTCATTTGCTAACACTATTCGGTATGTAGACTACCACACGATTATGTAATCATACTCTGGTCTCGGAAAAAGCGATGAGAAGAAGAAGTCAAATTAAAAGTCGATCAGCAAATACCAATGACATTACGTAGGTAACAACATTCATGGCCAAGTTTTATGCTGAATCTCTTGCCAGAATTTCCAGCGTCTCAATATTTATCGAAAGTGAAGATTTAAACCTCGACGATATCACACAAGTCGACCAGAAATTGCTGAAGGTCAACCTCGCAGATGAAACGCCATTGTTCATCCCATTGCCTTGCCCCGTACCACTGTTGCCCCATATTCAACAATGCTGCTCAATCAGAAACAACACGGTGAGCATAAGACTGCCCTCTACTCACCAGGTTGCTGACAGAAGTACGAATTCCTTGATGAAGTTTGGGACAGCTTACAAATGGGATTCAAAGTATTTGAAGAAGGAACCTTTCCACTTCAATTGCCAATGTGGCGTGGAGAGACTCAATTCCGCTGATGTTAGACAAATCAACGAAATGCCCTCTGAACTGTGGACTGAGATGATGGACTTTTGGCATTGTCATAAACCGAATGACGAGAAGACATACTCTGAACGTTTTAATTACTTGAAACCACTGCCGTCTGCCATGATCACTGGTGCATATTACATAGCATTCAATATCAAAGATGGTATTGTAAAGAATGTGGTCGATAAGGGTGGTGTCTTGTACTGTAATGGGTGCAATGAAGTTGTGGGTGAATTTGACAAGTCTTCACAATTGGAAAAGATCTTCAAATGGACAATGAGTCTGAAGCGAGGCAACAAGGAAGAAACTTTCGATCCATACCATTTCATTTACAGCAGTTTGCTTGATAATGTGAATAGGAATGCAACGAGAGTCGTTGAGTACACGGACAAAGACGACTCATTGAGACTTCTTATCTGGGTCTTCAACGTGGGCATTGATTATACAGTGCAAGGGTCTTCCGGTACGAATGCACTGAGGGTGTACTACACAACGTCCGAGGCTAGCATAGAAAAAGAGCGTAAAGACCGCGGAGAGATTGAACAGGTGGTTGTCCCAGGACTGGTAATCAAGAACACAATCGAGCACCTGGAGTCAATCACAGATAGGCTTCCTTCCTCGTTACAAAAGATGGGAGATCGCTGGTCAATGGGGATTATCGACGGCGAACAATAGACCCTCATAATTATTCATGGTATTACACCGTAAGTCGCTCGAATTCTCGCCACTCTTACGTTTCCACTCTTCGACTCGTTTAACCTTACACGTGCTGGATTAATGAGCTTTG
>JAKTWU010000303.1:0-29781 GCA_030582435.1 Taiozyma onychis
CGGCGGTTCGAACCCAGCAGGAGCCAATTTCCAGAAAATGGAACAGTCAAAAAAAATGACAAAAAAGAAGTCGGAAGACGCAAAACCCAGTACTAGCATAGTATCTGGTGCTACAAGGATAGGATCTGGTGCTACTAGCATAGTATATGGCTAAGATATATTTGAATTGAATCAATGAATAACTTTGTATCTGTGGAAAAAAAAGACTGAAAATAGCGGGAAATGAGTTAACGGAATTGGAGAAGTATTCATGTACTATGAGAGAATACGGATATCCTGAGGACCGGCCATGATGACGTAGTTATATATATATATATATAATATATATATATATATTAGTATAGCTGATCATCTTGAATGAATATTTAATTTTGGAATTTAGAATATATAGACAACAGCTGTGCATTATAATTTGAAAAATCGATCTATGATTTCTTTTTTAATATTGCAATTGGTTTTCGACTCCTTTAATTTGTTCATCAGTTTAACTTTTGGTCATCCAGATTACTGGTGAAACTGGACAAGTGGTACTTGATCCAATTATTTAATATTGCAAATATATAACTTTTGCTTGATGACATCATCTTTCATTACTGTTATTTTTTTTTATCCGTCTATACCAACTACCGGATTAACGGGTTAAGTAGCACCAGTTTGGTGGATAGATGGATAGACAGATAGATGTGTGTTCTATCATCTGTACGTATACAAAGAGATGGAATCTCTGGTAAAGTACGTTGCCAAGGTAGATCCGGTGTAGGGTTACCCGGAGTACCTGACATTACCACGATTCGCGAAAGTAATCAAATGAAAGATATATTAGTACCCGGTTACAAATCAAGAATATATGAAATAACTACCCACTTTGCCACCGGGAAAATGCTCTTCAGAACGATCTCACTATTGATTCTGGGCTCTGTTGCTCTAGCTTCGAACGTAATTGTCGCTGATAACAAGAACTTTGACGACATCGTGTTTAACAGTGGCAAAAGTTCTCTCGTGGAGTTCTATGCCACTTGGTGTGGTCATTGCAAGACCTTGGCTCCAACGTATGAGAAGTTAGCTGACAAATACGAGAATAGCAAAGACGTGCAGATCGTTAAGATTGAGTGTGAGGCCAATCGTGTGCTATGTTCCCAGTTTGACATCAAAGGATTCCCAACAATGAAGCTATTCAAGAAAGATGACCTAAAGAATCCAGTTCAATTCCAAGGGAAGAGAAACTTGGAAGCGTTCACTAAATTTATTGGTGAACATGTTGACTCCTTTGCTTACACACCAAAGGTCCAGTCTAACATCGTTCAAGTTGGTGATTTGGATTTTGACAAGACATTATTGGAATCCGGCAAGAATGTCTTTGTCGTTTTTACTGCTTCTTGGTGTGGCCATTGCAAGAACTTGCATCCATCATGGGAACAGTTGGCCAAGATCTATGCTAAGGACGATAATGTTATTATTGCGGAAGTTTCTACCACTGATAACGTTGCTGAAGAGCTAAAGAAACGTTTCCATATCAAGGGGTTCCCAACAATATTGACATTCAAACCAAACTCTGCTGAACCGATCCCATTTGAATTAAGCAGGGACTTGAAAGATCTTGTTGAATGGGTGAACTTTCACGCTGGTACACATAGACAATTGGACGGCTCATTGACTTTACAAGCTGGCCGAATCTCCGACATTGACGAACAAGTGTTGAAGATCTTGAACACCGACGCTGATTTAGCACATGAGATCGCTCTAGAAGTGTTGCATAACTTGCCAGAAGGTTCTGACTACTACAAGAAGCTGATCAATAAATTCATCAACGGTGAAACTCAATTCTATGCCAAGGAATCTGCGAGATTGAGAAGACTGTTGAAGGATTCAAAGAGTTTGAATCAGGAAAAGATTGATAATTTCCAATCAAGATTGAACGTATTACAAGTGTTTTTGAATAACGTTTAGGATATAGATGAATTCAATTTTTGCATTGTTGATTCGAATGTAGTCTTTGAGGTTGTTGAGTCCTACAATGAAGAATGAAGAAATCCTTGAATGTCCCAAGGACCCTGTGTCTTGGCTGTTTTTGGCTATTACATTCTTCTCCTTACTTGCCAGCAACTGATGTTCAAATCAAACCTGTTGTATCAATCGCTGTATGGCAGAAATCTGGATACTACGATTAATGTTGTCTCTGGTTTCTTTGGAGTGCAGTTGTCGTCTTTTTTTACCAAATGTCAAACTCCTCTCACTTTGATAGATTTCACAATGAGCTCTTTGTATATCCTTTGGGAAGTGTGTATACTTAACACATCACGGAATTTTAGGAAGGGAAATCTCGGTTGTTCTTTCGGAGTTAATTCTTGATCTCCGAGCCGGATTGTTCCCAACTTTCTTGGCGGATTGTTCCATCTTTCTTGGCCAGCCACCAATTGCCGAAAAATATTTAGGCTCTGACATGAAATGAGCATGTAAAAGCATTAGTGTTAACAGCTAGGACGTCTTCTGGAAATCTCCACACGGTTGTTCCGCATATCATTCAGGGTTTCTCCTGTTTCCCATTGTGGGCCTCATTGTACAAACTGTGGCTTCTCGAGATTTAACCGGCATGAAATAGCAGAAACATTTTGGGGCATCGGCGATCCACTCCTTGAACTGCCCAAAGGATAAAATGCGGTGGAATCCTTCGTATTTTGAACTTCAGGAGATTTAAACCCACTCTTAAATGACTGCTGAAGATTTTTCGGTTGTGGATTCTACTACAAAGAAGGATTATACTGCCTTTGTACAATCTATTGATGAGAAATTCGATATCCCTTCAGACTTAAAACTCACTGAAGAGGAGTTGGCATACTTGGAGACCCCACAAGCTCCACAGAGGTGGTATCAGTGGTTCTCACCTTCTGACACTAAGATAGAGAAGAAACTGATCGTCAAATTGGATTTACTGATCCTTGTTTACTTGTTCCTTACTTCGTTCGTCAAGACTTTAGATTCAAGTGCTGTGAGTTACGCTTACGTCTCTGGTATGAAAGAGGATTTGAAGATGTTTGGGAACCAATTGACGTACCAAAATTCCTGTTTCATGGCTGGGTTCATCTTTGGTCAAATTCCATTGACGATGTTGGGTACGAAGGTGCCTATCCATATCTATCTGCCTGTGATGGATTGTATTTGGGGTATCTTCACACTTGCATTATTCAAGATCAAAGACTATCATCAGTTATACGCCATCAGATTCTTCACTGGCCTCTTCGGCTCATTCTTCTTCCCATTCTGTCAATACATCCTGGGCTCTTGGTATACCTCCCATGAATTAGCCAAGAGATCTGCTCTATACTTCTGTTCTTCCCAGGCAGGTAGCATGGCCGCTGGGTATATCCAAGCTGCTGCTTATAAGCACCTAAATGGGTTACATGGTCTAAAAGGTTGGCAATGGTTGTATATTTTGGCTTTCATTATCACAATACCAATCAGTATCTATGGTTACTGGACGTTACCAGGGTTACCGGAGAAGCAGCATGCTACTAAGTTGTTGAAACCAAGTGAACTTAGACTGGCTAGATTGAGAATGATCAGAGAAGGGAGAAAGACCAATGATAAGCTTAACTTGTCAATCATTGTGGATACCATTAAGGCCTGGAGATTTTGGGCTCTTGTGACTTTTGCCATCTTCTTCTCTCAGGCTGATGGGATTTCATCTAACTCAGGTCTACAGATCTGGTTGAAGAACAATGCTATCTATTCTGTTCCAAAGATTAACACAATCACCACTATTGTTCCAGCTGTCACTATTGTTTTCTCCTTGTTGAATGGTGTCATTGTTGACTGTTGGAAAGGTTCACACCCTTTCATCATTGCTTACGTTGCCTTCCTGAACATGCTTGCTGCAATTTTGCTAACCATTTGGAAGATCTCCACAGGCGGTAAATTATTTGCATTCTTCCTATCAGGTACAGCGAACAGTATTGCCGCTGTTCTGTATTCATGGGCCAATATCATCTGTTCAGGCAATTCTAACAGCCGTGCTCTGACTTTATCAACGATGAATACATTGGGTAACACATTCAGTGTCTGGGTGCCACTGTTTGTCTGGAAGACAGAAGATGCTCCAAGATACTTGAAGGGTTATGCCTTCACCATTGCCCTAGATGCCATGATGCTAATCTTGTTGTTTCCGTTGACGCTTTGTACGAGAAGAGCCAAAGAGCCTTGAAGGAATTGGAGGATATTAAGAGTGATTTGCAATAAAAGAATAGAGATATGTGATTTTTATATGGACTTTACCACAATTTGACAGAAGAATATCTCAATTTTGTTTCTTTGATAAGACTACAATGCCCACAAAAGATCAACCTTTTATTTTTATCGTAGACTAATCAAAAGCCCAAAAACTTTTGCGCGTGAGCATTGTATCTATGACCACTGACCTGTTTCCCACTGATAAACTCGCCAATTTCTTCAAACTCATCCTTGGTTAGTTCAACTTTGGCAAAATTCTCCTGAACTCTCTCAACAGTAGAAGAGCTTGGAATTGGAATAACTTTAGGAAATTTGACACCATTAATAGTCTTTTCAGAATGGTAATGGACCCAAGCGAGTGCCAATTGGGCCAATGTAACTTTCTTCTTCTCAGCAATGGTCTTTAAACCTTCCACAATGCCAACGTTGGCTTTGATGTTCTCGTCGTTGAATCTGTCGAGATGGTGTCTTACGTCACCCTCTGGGATGTCTGACTTCTGGGTAATCTCACCAGTTAGGAAACCTCTAGATAATGGGGAATAAGCAATGATTGGGACGTTCAATTCACCAGCGACTTTCACTATACCATTATCGATAATATCACGGGTAAATAAGGAAAATTCGATTTCGATACCCTGAACCTGATGCTTAGCCAACTCAGAGACTTTAGCCAGCAATTCAGCACTGGCCTCGGATAAAGTGTAACCTTTAATACGACCAGTATCGACAGCTTCGTCTAATGCACTCACAATTTCTGACAACTTAGCATCAGGGTGGATTCTGGCAGGTTCAAAGATTTCCAAGTCAGGGATATACTTCAAGATATTGTCAATTGACCCCAGGATGCCCTGTTTGGTAGTCACAGGAATGAAAGTCTGTAAGTCAGCGCCACCTTTGATGGAAATGATCGCATGTTGTCTTTGTTCAGGGTATTTAGCAAAGAATTCCTTCAGGTACACCAAGTTCAATGCATCCGCACCGTAGAATTCACCACCGTTGAAAAAGGTTTTTTGTGGCTTGTTGGACTCAATTGCAGCGTTCATGGCAGCGAAGACTTGGTCTTTTGGCAGTGGGGTTGGTTTCCAAGTGTAGGACATGGTACCTAGACCATAAGTGGAAGCTTTTGATAGGATTAGTGACATGTTGTTGAATGATTACGCGCTCTTGGAATTTGAGGGAGATGGGACGTTGAAGTGGGAAAGTGCACAAGTATTTATACTTCTGGTGTGTCTCCACTAATTCCGGCTCAGTTGCAGACCTGAGGCTGTGTTGCTTTGTCCGGTTTGTTCTTCCTTCACAGCTTTTCCCCGTTTGAATTCGTTTGGCACAATTGTCCCCGGTTTACAGTTCTCGGAGAGAAACAAACAAACGCTGTAACATTCCTCATTCGGCAGCTTTTGTTGCCTTAAATCCAGGAAAAGTTGAATGGACTTTGTCTCAGTCGAGAAAGTGGCATAATTGGCGAAGAATGGCTCAAAAACCAAAGTTATTGGACGGTGCCCTGGGCTCACTGTTACCACTGGAAAGCCAGGAACACCCATTGTGGTCCACACACACGGTTGTGGAGAATCCACGGGCCATTGAGAAGATCCATGAGGACTACATCAATGCTGGCTCACAATTGATCCAGACATCGACTTATCAAACAGGGAGAGACTCATTGGCTAAGCACTACCCGGAACTGAAGTATGAAGACATTGTGAAGAGAAGTATTGACCTCGTGCAGACTGCCATTGACAATACGGGAAAGGAGGTGCAGATAGTTGGAAGCATTGGACCTTATGGTGCCTCTTTGGCAAATGGTGCTGAATACACTGGTGATTATGGCTCTATTTCGCATGAGGAGTTGGAGACTTTCCACAAGGAGAGATTAAATCTTTTGTTGGATGATCCAAGGGTTGGTCTGATTGGGCTCGAGACTATCCCTAATGCTGAAGAAGTGAAAGTGTTGTTATCGATGCTATCCAAAACTGAGAAGCCATTCTACTTAAGCCTCAGTGTGAAAGGAGATACGTTAGCAGATGGAACCTCCATTTCTGAGCTTCTATCGGTAATGAAGACTTACAACACTGCCAGTTTACACTACATCGGTGTCAATTGTCTTGGGATCAAGGACTCGATTAATTGGTTAGGCCATTTATCACCATTGGGGATAAAGTTGATAGTATACCCAAACTCAGGTGAACTGTGGGACGCACAGGCAAGAAGATTCATCCCTAATCCAGAGAGGCAAATGTCTTGGGCTGATTATATTGCCGAGATCAAGAAGTACGACGTGGGGATCGTCGGTGGGTGTTGCCGTACTAGTCCTGAAACTATCAAGGCGATGAAGCAAGCCATTGAGAAGTTGTATTAATGAACCAAATAATTGAAAACATTTTAGTAGGTTTACAATTTATCTGAACAAAATCATCACATTTCTAGTTCATCTACTCTAGGAACCATTTAACCACTATCACATCTATTGACCAAAGTCCTTCTTGAAAGATTGTTCGAAATCTTCAATGATGTCACCAATGAATTCCGTACCTAAAGAGACTCTGATCAAGTCCTCAGTGACTGCACCAGAGGCCAATTTCTCTTCATGACTTAATTGTTGATGAGTGGTGTAATATTGAGCAATGACCAGAGCCTTTGGATCACAAATGTTAGCCAAGTTGGAAGCGATCCTCAAGTTGTCAGCAACTGTGGACCGGATTCTTTAATGGATCAGCTTGTTTCTGTGCTAATGGTTTGACACCAAAGGATAATACAGCGCCTGAAGAACCGTTGGTTAAGTATCTCTTAGCGTTTTCATGGTATGGATGGGATTCCAAACCTGGATAAGAGACCCATGACACGTATGGAGATTTTTCCAAATAATTAGCAGGGGCCAGAGTGCTTGAAGATTGTCTTTCGACTCTTGCAAAGTTTCTAATAAGAAGGCACCGAATGGGTTCAAAGCTGGACCGAAGTCTCTCAAAACTTCAATTCAAGCGTGACCAATGAAGCCAAATTACCTAGAGCTTCGTTTAACACTAGATCCTGGTAACCTTCAGAAGGTTGTGAGAATTGTGGGAAATTTCCTGGGTGTTCCTTCCAAGGGACAGAGTCAACAATAGCACCAGAAATGATAGTACCGTGACCACCAATCCATTTGGTAGTAGAGTGGACAACAATATCAGCAACGTGGTCTAATGGTCTGAGAATGTAGCCATCAGCGCCAAAAGTGTTGTCAACGACTAATGGGACGCCGTTTCTGTGGGCGATTTCAGCAATATTCTCAAAGTCTGGAATGCTATACTTTGGGTTACCGATGGATTCAATATAGATGGCCTTGGTCTTAGCATCGATTAATTTCTCAAAGTCTTCTGGTTTGTCACCTTGGACGAATCTGGCTTCAATACCTAATCTCTTGAAGGAGACTTTAAATTGGTTTGAAAGTACCACCATACAAGTATGAAGTGGAGACAAAATTGTCACCGGAGGGAGCAAGGGCAGCCAACGAATTGGACAGCTTGACCAGATGAGACGGCTAGAGCAGCAGCAGCACCGTTCTCTAAATCAGCGATTCTCTTCTCAAAGATGTCGTTGGTTGGGATCATCAATCTGGAGTAATGTAATCTTCAGTTTCTAAACCGAACAATTGTGCACCATGCTTAGGGTCTTTGAAGACGTAAGAAGTGGTTGGGTAGATAGTAGGAGCTCTGGAATTGTATGAGCAACGACCTCTTGACCGGCGTGTAGTTGTAATGTGTCAAAATGGGAGGCAGGCATTGTACTGATAGTTCTGTGAACGGGTCAATTGGGCCAATACCAAAGGATAAGGGACCACGGGGGGATTGGAGCTCTTTACATACGATCCGTAACTCCTCATGTCACCCTTGTATGATATTTTTCGACGGTCTTTGATCAATCTCGATGAACTTTATAATTATGTGCCGATTCCACGAACAATTGCTCATTCCTGCAATAGCGGATAAGCCAGACCAGTACATTACTTTGTACCTAATATTCTTGCTTGGTTAAGTTAATTTAAAGGGTGGGCTAATCTTGCCATTATATTGAAGCAGAATTCTGTGTTTGTAGAATTGGAAACATCGAAGAGTTACGTCGTAACTAAGTTGTCCCATGTCCTGATTACATTTGGTAATTGACAACCTAAGAGGTTACCACCACCCTACCAATCATTACTAGTACCTTATATACTCTATTGTGCGGATCCTGGCAAATAACCAGATGACATCGCAACATGAAAGTTTGCCCACAGCACTCTATTAAAGTCTAAGCCTAATGCTTGTCCAAATTATCATTAAAATTTCTGAGATCTGAGATCTGACTTACAAGCATTACGTATCTAGCTTGATTTGACAGATAAACACAGTAGAGACCCACACTGTCTTACCAATTTTCGGTGTATATATTCAGGCTTTATTGAGACACATTTACTAGACCACTCTAATTTTTCTAGGACTCACCGTTTCCTACAAGTGGAGAAAATCGCTCTTGTCTGTCAAACGCCACAGGCGACCAAGTTTTCACAAACCCCGCTCCAATTTGGGGTCCATCGTGCTCGCTAAGGTCGGAGCATTTTCTTCTCGCAAGTTAAATCGTTTGAACCGTTAAAAGTGAATGATTTTCCATCTCAAGAAAAACGTACGATTTCTGATTCGCTAACTCAATACGCTGCCAAAACTCTCCAGTGGAAAGGTAAACACATATGCAACATTAACTTGAAGTACATATGTCTCCTGATGGATTCTATTGTTCTGGAGTTGTTCCTTTGCATGGAGTTGATAAGACAGAAGGGCTTTCTCGTTGATGTTGATAGAGATGACACAAGACTGAGGAAGGAATTGTAAAGCACTTGAATACACTTCAGTATCCGCAGAACTCCTAAGAGTTTCACTTAGCCCTCTCAGACCGACTCTTGCACTCACAACTAACCCAACTTAGTCTCATACTACACACCATTCCTATTGTGCTCCTCACAAGCTACCAACAAAGGGACAACCACTTCCAAGCTGCCGCGAAAACTTCCGGATCTGACTGCGGTATTTTCCCAAGGCATCACAGGGGGCCCATTTCTCAATCAAGTTGGAGTAAATAAATGGGCCCACCAAAGGCCCCACTCTTCTCGTTTAAGATCTAAAGTTTGAGGCTTCCTTGCATGTGTGTTTACCTTTGACTTTTGTGTCAAACTTTTGTGTCTCCTCAGGGACCTGACTTGTACGCGTAGTGTGGATTCGGAGGCCTGGGACTGGTGGCAAAGGATGGGGGCGCACTAGTGGCGAGGACATAAGGTGAGAGTTTTCGCCCGCTTGGTTTGTCCGAAGTTCTGGACCTGGTTTTAACTCGGAGTTTCGTGCATGGGAGATTTTGGGAGTTAAGGATGGCGAAAAATGGGACATAAATGGTGCTCTGTGAGAACGTACTGTCGCATGAAATGTTGCTCATACGCTTATAAAGTTGTAGGACCGTTATGAGGTTGTAGGTGACCTTGTTGTCTGGCCTTCATCCAGTTTTTTTATCAACACAACCAATCACTACAAGGGCCAGCAAACCTGGGTGAAAAGGTGTCAAGCTCAATAATCATCGCAAGTGAAGAAAGAAGAGATGTTACATAGAAGAGAACTTGCTATGTTTCGAAGAGTAGCTAGCCAGTGGCGTTGAGGGTTCACTTCTTTGCTTAACCTCGAAGCCTAGGGGCCAGGTCACCCACCTTCTGAAGAGTAGACAGAGTTGAAGACTGGAAAGACTGGCAAGGCATGTAGAGTATGATGTGTGATGTCTCTGTTGTCCCATATCAACGCCTCGAAAGCTCGGTTCGGTGCGCTAATTGGCTGGAGAGTAGACAGTAGTGGAAAAACTACCTGCATGTCCAAATCTGAAATCTCGCACTAGCGAAAAGCGAGGGCCCAGGGCGATCTAAACCTAAAGGACCACAGTTTTTCCAGAAGAGAACGACAGTCAAGACAGTTGGATAGCTCGAAGGTGGTGACTCTTGAATTCTGTTTAAAGATTGCCATTGATTCAATACAAAGGATGAAAGAACTGTGTACTATCCCACTGGATCACGATCCATGGCCTCCGAATCAGCCATTACTGTTTCCATACCCGCTCCAAGTACCACCACGCCAGAAGCCCACCAGTCTCTTCGAAAGTTTCGAGTGCATGGAAATTTAGAGACATCTCAAATTAGCCCTAACACCGAGAACGGGAATCACACAAAGAGTTTGAACTTTCTATTTCAAACTCCGGACGCGGCTAGGAAGGAAAATCGCAAGGAGTTTAGGCAGAGCCGCTCCTCCGTTTCCCTCCCGGCGTTCCCCCTTAGGCAGAACATCTATGAACTCTAGGCAAAGACTCATAATGGTTTCCTAGAATCGCAAGTGTCAAGTTCTCTGCCACCCTGGGAGAAACAAAAGGATTGCGACATGGAAAAGGTCACTTAGACAAAAGGTTTAGAGAATCTCAACTTCTGAGGCCTCCGAGTCAGCTCTGTGAAACTTGTGTTAACTCCACGATATTCAAGATTATTTGCACCCTGATAGAAAAGCCTACCAGAAAAGAAACAGAAATAGACAGAATGGTAACGCTACACAACTGGTTGTTGTGACTTGCTTATTCTCTTAACGGAGGTTGTGAATTTATGATTCATGATTTTAGCTCAGGCCTTCTCAGAAATTTGGTGTTTTCCGTACGTGTCTGTGGCTCTTACCACTGATCAAATAGATAAAACCTAGATCATCTCAGACCCGGAAAAAATGAGCGATAAAAAGCCGCGTTCGCACCCGAATTTCTGGGTGTCCGTCTTAAATATTCTTCTAGGATACATTAACTCTAACGTTCTGTTTGAAGAACGATAAAACGATTCTGAATAGGTGTTCCACCAGGTGAGGGTCAATACCTCAACCGCTTTGGCACCAAAAAAAAAAGGAGTTCTGGCGGTACCGGTGATTGAGAGAAAAAAAGAAATTCATCGGGCATAGGATTTCTGGGACATTTGCCTAATTTAAAGTTTCGGACATGGGACAAATGGGTTGAAGAGGTATAGATAAAATTCTATCAAGCTCAAACATATTTGAAATCTTGAACAAGCTTTCCTTTGAAAGTTTACACCTTTAAATCTCCAGACACCTTTTTTTTTATATATAAGGGTTTTGAAAGACACTGTTTTGACACCTCGTGAGCTTGACAGTGAATGACAGTTCTGTTACGCTAACTATAAGGCTCTTAAGAACTTAACACTGTTTGTGCACATATACGTTCAGTTTAGAAGACCTAGCGCTACCAACGTGACCCCAGAGCCCTAGATCACACAGAGCTACCACTTAGAGACTTACCATTACAAGTTAAGGCGAAAGGAACCACTACAGTTAAATCCACACATAGTTCATAGCCTGTCACACAGACATGTCTTGGGACTATAACTTCAACACCTTCCACAACAGCTTCAACACCTCTCCGCTGGGCACCAGCAATTGCTCCAAGGCCACTATCCCTTCTCTGAACTCCCAACTGGACAAGAACCCGTCCATCTCGTCGCTCTCCTCAGAATCAACCTCATCTGTCAATAACATGGGCACAGAAGAAGAAGCAAAGTTACTTCCACAAAATTTATGGGGGGAAACCTCAAGGAACTCTAATACTTTTGAAGAAAGCCAATTTTTCCAGAACCAACTCCAGAATGCTGACAACCTGTGGTATCAGAAGTCATTAGAACAGCAGCAAGTCCCACAGGCCTCCCACGCTTCCGAGCTACAGCACTCTCAGAGTTCTCAGTCTATCTTTGACATGAAGTACAACACGCTGAACAACTACAACTCCAGCGTTAACAACAATAACAGCTTCAACTACACAGCTTCAACAACGCCTATCAGCTCTACCACCCCTCCGATCCCACAGTTCAACAGTCCAACCTCTCCAAACGCCTTTAACAACTTTCAGGCTTTAAACAACATGAACCCTCAAAACTTGAACTCCTTGGGTAACAACACCCAGAACTTGTTACAAAGCTACCAACAACAACAGCAATACTTGGAGCAATTGCAACAGGAACAGCAACAACAACAGCAACAACTTTTACAGAACCCTTTGTTCCTACAGCAACAGGCACAATTAGTCTCACAGCAATTACAGCAATTACAATTACAATTACAATTCCAACAACAACAGATTGAGAACGCCAACCAACTGCTAAATAAGAAGATTGAACTAAGTGAAAAGTTGCCATTGACCCAAGAGAACCTGACCAAGTTAGAGCAAGCCCCAGTGAAAGAATCACCCATCCGTTCAGCTGATTCAACTTCCACCGGTGACAAGAACGCGGTAAACACTGAGCTTTACAAGACAGAGCTATGTTCCACTTTCCAGAGAGCAGGATCTTGTCCGTACGGTACCAAGTGTCAATTTGCACATGGCCAGCATGAGTTGAAACACGTCCAGAGAGGTTCGAAGTGGAGATCCAAGCCTTGTGCCAACTGGACTAAGACAGGTTCGTGCAGATATGGAAACAGATGCTGTTTCAAGCACAGTGATTAAGATTGTCTGCACCCCCAATATCTCCCAAGTTCCATTGCTTTTTTGCTGAAATTTTAGTGATGCATTTTTACGTTACGTGTTATAGATATAGAGAAGGCTTACAATTATGAAATGATGTCCATTCATTTTGAATTCCTTCACTCTTGTTTTTCCTATCTTTTCTTTCTATTGGTTTTTATTTATATAATCATATTTATTGAATGATAATGTCTATTTATTGTTGAGTTGTGATAGTCTGATGATCCTAGTCTCTGTGTCATTTCAGGTTCGGGTGTTTTTTGTGAACCCCTCGATGAGGCCACACTTTGTTTTTGTGCCAAAATTTCAAATCTAAAAACAGAAGGCATAACCCCTTATCAAAGACATCAAAGAGGGGTGTGGTTCCACATTTCGCCACCGAACGAGAGGGGATACCTGGGACATTTCCTTCAACTAAAACTCTCTTTTCCAGTGGTATAAGTGGCAAAAACACAGAATTGGGGTTTTCGTCGCGGACGTAGTTAGTAATAATCTAAGCTATATAAAAGTTTCCTGGTTTCTTCTTACGTTGCGCACTTTTGCCTTGTGTGTTTATAATGAAAGATGATAGTTAAGTGTCTTTTGCCTTGTGTGTTTATAATGAAAGATGATAGTTAAGTGTCCAGCTCCTTTGGGAATAAACTCAAATAGAATGCAAAAAATAATGGATCCTAGGCGATTCGAACGCCTGCATCTTACGATATTCGATCTTGAGTCGAACGCCTTAAACCACTCGGCCAAAGATCCTTTGATGAGTGAGATTACTAATTGCTAGTAGTCGCCGTGCTACTAATATCCTAATTAGGAAGGGTTATGAGCGCCATACTACTGGGAACGCGATACTCTGATACGTTCAGATGAAACTTCTTACGGGTATCAGTATTGAAGGCTTCTAATATTACAGGACCTGTAACTTGCTGATGCTCTCAGATACCAGCATGTCTCAGGAGCAGTCACGTTTTTTCGACGACCCAACTTCCAGCGTGAAGAAAGATCAGGATCCAGTACAGCATCAAGACTTGCCATCATCTGCCTCGAGAACTCCATCATCGCCTACTCCACAGATTTCACCAGCCGATGAAGAAGTACCACTGCCGTCCAACAGTTTGTTTGTTCTAGAAGACAACCAAAGTGATGACGATGATGGGTTCACACTGTTTGAATCACAGATCCAGGCTATTGTCCCCAATATATGTCCCGCCATTGTATCAAAATTGTACTCCAAGTATAGAGTTGATGAGAACCCAATATTGGCAGCTGTTAATGAATATTACGATGGTCAGAACACCGTTGTTGAGCGGCCTGAGCCAGTGCCTCTTAGGTCCTCTTCCACTACCTTGACACAGTTTTCACAACTTGCAAGCTCATCACCTTCACAGTTGAATCCAACGAAGAATAGAACCAATACAATGATAAGAAGAAGAACATCATCTCAGGTGTCGGACACTTCATCTCCAAGAAAGAGAGTTCAGGCGCCGCTGCCGCAGAAACAACTTCCACCACAGGTGTCATGGAGAAGATTCATTGGGAGCTTACAAGTCGTTGCCTGGGCCACTAGACCCACCCTCAAGACCATCCCGTATGGTACTCGTTTAACCGCTGTCAAGAACGCTCAGGGTTCACAAGCCCCAAGACGAGGAAGGCGTGGTGTCACATCGTCAGTGTCTTCTTTCATTAAGTTGGTACAGGATTATGATGATCCTGCAAATTCCAAAGAGATTGGTAGAGTTCCTGAAGAGTTTGCATCGTTCTTATTCCCCTTATTAGATCAAGAGATTTGTGATTTTGACTTTACGGTGGTGTTTTGTGATGGTAGATTGAGCACTGGTGATTCGTTTATCGTTCAGTTGGACTGTTATTTGACTAACAAGATCTTTGAAGCAAGTGAGAGAAATGATGTGTCTAAGGATGAGTTGAAACAAATGAAATCCTCCCAGGCGTTCAGTAAACAGCATATAGAAACTGAAGCTGAACAGCAAGAGAGAAGGAGACAAATTGCATTATTAAAGCTGTTCAATCAGTTGGACTTCAAAGTGAAATCACCTGAAGAACCAGATGAAGAAGTGGAAGCAACTGAAGAGGTTATCGATCTGGAAGATGAAGAAGAGGTCCAGAACTTGGATTCCCCCCAAAATGACACCCATTCAAGTCAACAAGTTGATGAAATGAACTTGAATCAATTGAAAGAATTCTACAAGAGGACACAGACCGAAAAGGTTCTAGCTATGTTGCCAGAAACTGAAACCAAAGATAATTTTAAGTTAGATCTAAGATCCTACCAGAAACAAGGTTTGACTTGGATGTTAAGAAGTGAAAGAGAACTGGAAAATAAAGACGAGGGTGATCTAATGAATCCATTATGGAAAGAGTTCAAATGGCCCAAGGATAGATCATGGCCCGTGATGAGGGATGAAAATTTACGTCAGTCTTACAAAGAGAGTTACTTTTATGGGAACTTATATTCTGGTGAATTCTCCCTTGAAAAGCCAATATTGAAATCTCTGTGCCGTGGTGGTATCCTAGCTGATGAAATGGGGCTTGGTAAGACTGTGTCTACTCTCTCTCTGATTCATAATGCTCCGTTTGACAAGAGGTACCTGGAAGAAGGACCTCAAGATCCTGAGTATGCTTACAAGACCACATTAATCATTGTTCCAACTTCATTGTTGCAACAATGGCAAGATGAGTTCTATAAGGCAAACAATGATAACAGTTCCATCTTTGTCTATTACGGCTCTGATGCTGGTGTCAATCTTAAAGACAAACTATGCAAATCTGATTCTCCACTAATCGTGTTTACAACATATGGTACCATCCAGAGTGAATGGTCAAGACTAGTGTCCAAAATCACCTTGAACGATGGTATTTTCTCCCTCAAGTTCTTCAGAGTCGTACTTGATGAAGGTCACAACATCAGAAACAGAATGGCAAAGACCACCAAGGCCTGCTATGAGATACGAGCTTCAAGGAAATGGCTATTAACCGGTACGCCAATCGTTAATAGATTGGACGATTTGTATTCATTGGTTAAGTTCCTACAATTACAACCTTGGTCCAACATTTCATACTGGAACACTTTTGTGACACAGCCATTCGAGAAGAAACGATACAAGCAGGCGCTGGATGTTGTTCAGGCCATCTTGGAACCGGTGTTATTGAGACGCACGAAGAATATGAAGAAGGATGGCAAACCATTGGTTGAATTGCCTCCAAAGGAGGTCAACATTGAAAGAATCAAATTTAGTCCAAAGGAGAAAGCTCTATATGATTGGTTCCTTGCCAGAGCTGAATCTTCCGTGAAGGCTAGCATTAAGAAAGGTGATATTCTAAAGAGATATACAGCAATTTTGGTCCACATATTGCGTTTGAGGCAGTTGTGTTGTCATATGGACTTAATCCATGGTGGGAATGATGAAATGGACGAGGATATCTCCTCCAAAGTTGTCACTGATTATGATATCCCTAATGAACTATTATCGAAATCACAAACATTCTCCATTGAACAATTAAGTGAATCAAAACAGGTCATCCATGATAGATTTGAGAAAGTTGATGACCTGGAATGCTCTATTTGCACAACCCAGCCTATCCCATTTGACAACTTGGCCTTTACCGAGTGTGGTCATCCATACTGCTTGTCGTGTATTCTAGAGCATTGTGATTATCAAGAAATGCATGGGAATGAAACAGTCTGCCCAAACTGTCGTGTTAAGATCTCAAGCGCCAAATTGCTCCAGCCTAAACTTCGGTCTGACGCCGTCACTGGAAATTTGACCTCATCGTACCAATTATATCGCTATGACAACTCACTGAGATCTTCCAAATTGAATGCTTTGCTATCGCATCTAAGAGTCATCAGAGACACATCACCAAACGAGAAAGTTGTCGTGTTCTCCCAGTTCTCCTCGTACTTGGACATCATGGAGAGGGAACTTCAACTTGAGAACGGTTTAACAATCTTCAAGTTCGATGGTAGAATGAGCATGGAGAAGCGAAGTGAGATCTTGAGGGAGTTTAAAAAGCCCCGTCTTGGTAGTGTCACTGTTTTGTTATTGTCTTTGAAGGCCGGTGGTGTTGGTTTGAACTTGACCGAGGCCTCGAGGGCATTCATGTGTGATCCGTGGTGGTCACCAAGTATTGAAGACCAGGCTATTGATCGTATTCATAGAATTGGCCAGGAAAGTAATGTCAAAGTCACCAGATTCATAATGGAGGGCAGTATTGAGGAAAAGATGTTGAAGATCCAAGAGAGAAAGAGAACCATTGGTGAAGCCGTTGAGGCCGAGGAAGAGGAAAGAAGAAAGAGGAGAGTGGAAGAGATTCAAATGTTATTCGAATCTACCTGAAACAAAATTAGATACCATATTCGTTAGTATTAGTTGCATTATCAGTAATCAATGATTAAAAATTCATGACGTAGTAATGGCTTCAAGCTGATTTTATGATTGACTGACCATTCTTTGACAAGAGCCCTCTGCAATATGAGTGTCCCATCGCTGTTCACGAGCACTTGTAAGTACTTCAGTGCCGTTAGAACATCATCATGTCGTATCCCTGTGGTCTTGCTAATTTGTTCCAATGTCACCTCTTTAGATGCTCCATATGTGCCCACCAACAACTCCCTAGATATCACAGCACACCAATAGCGTAGGTATCCGACAAGTCCAAACGGGGACAGTGGCTTTTCAGGACCTGAGACTATACCTTCTGCTTTTGAAAGTTCATATGAAAATGCGATCAACAGAGTACCCAAATGACGTCTTTGATAAGGTGGGAACACGAGAATGCACGCCAGATTATTCCTCTCTGGCGACAGAAGCTCTTTTGAGAAGAATCCCATTGGTTTATTCGACACCCTGTCATAGACGATGTAGAAATCAAACAGTTCAGTGGTGAAGAACACAGACTTATTATCCAAGAACAGCTTGGTGAACAGGCAAAGATTCTGTGTGAACAGCTTATGCTTAGAGCCTCTGACTTTCCTGATATTCCTCTCTGGATCCTGATACACTATCTTCCCCAGCTCTCTGTCCCTCATGTCGCAGAATACCATATGCCCATTGAACTCTTCCTTGTCATCGGTATACTTGAAGCACCGGTCACAAATGAACAACTTCTCCAGCCAGATCTCCTCCTTATGAGTCTTCACCCTGTAATGGTTCTCACCGTTCTTTACCCGTATCCCCAGGGTGCTTTTATCCCTGGCGAAATAAACTGCGCTTCCGTACCAGGCGTCTATCTCGTACTCACCAAACCGCACCTTGCAGATGTTCGGGCTCTCCACCAGGCCATAAACACCGTCCTCAACTTCCAATTTGGTGGCCATTGCGGGGGATATCAGCAACTGAAACAGCAGATCAAACTCTGTTGAATAGAGCAATTGCGGGCTTTTTTTTCAACTGCTCATCCCCGTTCATGATGAGCTCGAGACTATAGCTGATTTGGAAAATTTGGGTTAATACTGGTGTGATTACGTAAGCACTATGAGATCTTCAACCTGAATTACTCAAACATCAACCGATTCATTTGGAACTGAGATGCTTGATTTTCTACAGTTACATCTTCTCTTCAGTGTGTTCACTCGTTTTGGAACCGACTTCTACTGATTAATCACGTTTATCCATTAATGTCCATCCCAATCAAGCCTTTACCTCCAAAGGAAATAAATTTGAAAATCTCGAAACTATAAAACAGACATCAACACCAAAAGATCGAGAAGGAGCAATCGAACAGTAACTGGTCCAATTTGATCCATAGTCGCCCCCTCTGAAGAAAATAGTTACATCCATCAGGAACACGGAATGGCCCCTTCCAAGAAAGTTAACAGTATGTCGAATTCCCACACGGTAATGTCAAATACAGGTACTAACGTGACAACAACAGAAAAGTCTCTAAAGACGTTCCTCCATGAGGTCACCACGGTGCTGAAGGCTGCAGACGACAACTTGAACCTCCTGCAGACCGGAATCCCTGTCAACTTCTACGAGAAATCGCCCTCTTTGATTGGGAAGTCCTTTGTCAAGTTCATCGCGTCCAACCAGGACTTTAAGGCTACCACTGTGGTGGAAAAGATCGATACTGAGCAATACGAGTCAGTATACGCCTTGTACCATGACATCAGACTGTCCGCGTTCATCTTGCTACACCAGTTGGATATCGGGAGCGCGCTATACGTTGAGGTGGATAAGTATTACAAGTTTGCCTCAGAGTTCATACTCAGAGAATGCTTCAGATTAAACATCAACATCACAGAATTCACCGCCATCAAAAACACGAACGAGGCTGAGACTTCGGACTTCGAAGAGTTGCTATCCCAGGATTTCGCAAAGATTTCGACGTCATACCTGTTAAGCAACTCTGAAGCATTTCAAGTCACAACCACAAGCAACATCCCATTGTTCAGTTCCTTTAACCAAAGATCAGCGCTCGATGAAAGAGAGATCGAGGTCCCAGAACAGTTTACTGTTACAAAGATCCTCCCACAATCACACACTCCACAGTCTAAGGATCTGGGCTTTGTGTCCCCTGTTTCAAACCGTATACCACCAAACAACCAGACTAATCAAATCTTGAATAGGTTCCTGCATCCAAACTGGTATTCTTTACCAACTGCCAAATGGTTAGAAAAGAGTGATTTCCAGAGCTTTGCCCCTGTGATAGACGAACAGAATACTGTTGTTTCCTCTGAGGATAAGAGTCGTTTATGGTTTGAACATGTCGGGTATAAGAAGTTTCATAAGGCTTTGGAGGATGAAGCAAATGCCGTTGCTGAGGGCAACAATGAAGAGAAGAAAGAACAGGAGACAGAGGAGAAGGAGGCTAAAGAGCAGGGAGACCAAGGGTTGATCAAAGTTGATGTTGAAGAAGAGTTGGGCACGGTGAACCTTGAAAACTTGTATAGCTGGGCACCAGACCATGAGATCGAGGATGATGAAATCGAGGCCTTTGAATCCGGGAAGGAGACTCAATTCGTTAATTCATTACTAGAGAGGCTACATAGCTTGAGAAAGGATAGATGGGACTCTGGCTTACAAACACCTTCCGATGAGGAGGTCAAGATCTATCAAAAGGCCAAGAGATTATTAACAGAGATTGTGTTGGCTAGTGATAAGGTCCCAGATGTCAAACCATCGTCAAACATTCCAAACTTACAAACGGAATACACAGGTACCCTGCCGATCCCAACCCAAAGTTTTGCTAAGACTAAAAAGAATAAGACAAGAAGATGAAATTGCAAATAAACGTTGTATTATAAGGATTCCTTGTAGTACTGAAGATTGGATACAATGTATTGAAATATGATGAGTCTTAGAAATGAACGTCCTTTCCACGCAAGAATGCAATGATGAGGTAGAAATTGAAAAACCCAATGGTAGCCCATATCAAGACTGACAAAAAGGTCATGAGTTTCCCATTTGTGAAATCCACAACTCTTGTCTTGTTCAATGAGTTATCAATGGTATTATAGCCCTGTGTGGTTTGGATCAAATGTGACACCTCAGTGGCTTCACTTTCTCCGTCTTGCCCAACTTCCACCTGCATGAATTTCTTCGTGCTGGTGAAATAGATCAATGGAGCAGAGACCAAAGGAAGGATCATGGATAACACAACTTGGGAGCCATTCAATATATCAGCGATACCCTTACGCCCCATACTTAGCGTCACGAAAAGACAGGGCACAATAGCGATCAGTCTCGTGACGATTCTTCTGACCCATGGGCTAAAAGACCATTGAATAAAACCCTCACTCACGATCTGACCAGCCATGGTGCAAACGATTCCAGCACTCTGACCACTGAACAACATCGCTAGGGCGAAGACAAGACCAGCAGCAGGGGAAATGTATCGTTTTAGCATCTCATAAATAGATAGCAAGTCAGCGTCCTCCGCATCAGGCTGACCAAATAAAGTCGCACCAGCTACAATCAAAATTGCAGAGTTGACAAAAGTGGCAATCAAGAACAGGGAGATGATCAGCTCAGCGTATGAGTACTTCAAACAGTGTCTTAAGGCTTTAATCGATGGTCTGTCTGGGTCAATTCTTCTTTGATTATTCTTGGTATCGAATTCCAATAGCCTTGACTGGACCAATGATGATCCCAGGAATAAAGAGTGTGGCATCACCGTGGCACCAAGGATCCCCAGGGATAAGTAGGCAGCTTTCTCCTCAGCCAGTTCCCTGGAAGGCAAAAACCCTTCAAAGACGTCCCACTTGTTAGGAACAGAGATTTTGAACAGCTCCAAAATGAAACAAATAACTGTCAAAGCAACAAAAATGGATACAAATGCTTCAAACCCACGCACATTTCTCATGGAATTGGTCTCTGGTCTATAAGCAAACAGAATCACAATCACATCCAGTACCGTCAGCAATACACCATAGAGCAGTGGAATACCGAACAGGATCTCCAGCGCGATAGCAGTGCCAACAACCTCAGCCAGGTCAGTCGCAATGATGGCCAGCTCGGCCCAAAAGTACAGCGTGAGATTCAGCCATCTGGGCAAGTGTTTGCGGCAGTTCTGTGCCAGATCTAGTCCTGTAACAGATCCGAGCTTGACACATAGACTCTGCAGTAGTACAGCAAACAGGTTGGACACGAAGACGGCAAAGAGCAGCTTATACTGATATGAAGCACCACCAGAGACCGAAGTGGAGTAGTTGCCCGGGTCCATGTACGCCACAGAGACCATGATCCCTGGGCCAATGAACTTGAGATATGTTGCAGCGACGTTCTTGAGTCTGTGAAGGCCCATCGTGAGAAAATTTCGTGGTTTTCGGTGGCAAACCAGAGCGCAAAGTACTAGTTTTGGAAGAAACTTTACTTTCATGTCAGTCAGAATTTACCGCGAACTCGTTTAGTACACAGCCGAATCGCCTGATCTTCTCGTTTATGTGAGATAATGCAGTGGAAGAAGGAAGGATTTTCCTTGTGTGAGTTCGAGTGGCGAATACTTTATTACCTTATTACCCTTTCCAGATATTTCGTAGAGCAACTCGGTTTCACCGCCATTCTGTTCGCTTCTCCACACAAATTCCTACCAGAAACCGACAGGCATCACCAGAATCGGTCCGCACCACAGCTAACAAAAAAATCAAAACAAGTAGAAAAAATTCAGTAAACAGAGCGTAAACCGCAACAAACACCACTCCAAACAACTCGTTGCCATGGTGGAGAGATCCAGAAGACAGCGTCTCAGCGAGATATACGGCTCCTCGCCTGAAAAGACAGGAACGCCCGTTACGCTGCGTCACAGACTCGCCAAATCGCAGCTCGAACACACTCTCAAGACAGAGAAAGATCAAGATTTCAAACCGATCAATATCGAGTCCAAACCTGTTGAGAAGCTCATAGCCGCCCAGGGACCGCTAATACCAGCTACTATCCTTGATATTGGCTCCCAGAGATGCTTTGTCATTGTCCTGTTTGCCATCGTCCAGGCCTACAAACTCTACGATTTGATCTTATTGAAGAACAACCTGCCCGTTCCCACAATGATCAGTTTCCCATCCCAGCATTTCAACTTCATCACAAAATATCTTCTCTATGACTCTGCATTTATCTACTTCCTACCTGTGCTAAGGATTCCGGCATTGAATTTCTCCAAATCAATTGTAATTCTACAAGTTTTGCTGCTGTTCGTCATCAACTTGTTCTTGGCCAGTGATCTAAGCTTCCCATTGACATCGTTCGTATTTGCTGCATGGAAGAAGCTCGATTCTAAGGACTTGAATGTGCTGGGTAGCACCTCAGTCTCCCATTATGATCCATCAAAACACTTTAAAGGGTCACACACTATCAAGATCCTTCCTGAAAACACAGCTTATTTGAACCCATTCCAAGAGAGCTTCTGTTTACCTTTCGGTGCCACTAATTTTCAAGCCAACGTTCCAATCAGATTCAATTCGACTTCGGGAATCGATTTTATCCAGGTCAAGTTTACTGATTTTGATACCAATACCCCAGTGCTTTTGAATTACACCAAGAGGGATATCAAGAAGTTTGATACAAGAAACGCGAATAAGTTGTATGAAAAGGACACTGTTTATGGTCCAAACATCCATTATTTGAACTTGCCTGTTAAGAAGACCGGTCTTTATGAAATCAATCAAGTGCTGGATTCTAAATACTTGGGCTTGAGAAACTACCGTTCCATGCTAGTCGTCCCACATTGTCCAACTGCTGAGATCAATGGCGTTTCCAAGTTGGCCACTGATAAATGTGTCGGTGATACTGACTCTATCAAGTTCACCATTGAGGGTGTCCCACCATTAAAGCTGAAGTACAAGAAGTTGATCAACCAACATGTCCAAGAGTTTAACGACCAGAGCTTACAACCTGAATACTTCACATCTCCATTGATCACGTATGGTGGTTCTACCAAAGTTTTTACCAAAGAGCAATTATCTGACTTGAGCTGGGCTAAATCAAGACCTGTTGAAGTTGAGTTGGAGAACCCAATTAAGGAACTTGGTGATTACAGCTACCGTATTGAAGAGATAGTTGATGGGCTGGGAAACTTGGTCAATTTTACTGATAGTCTAAATAACAACGATTACTTGTTTCAAAAGTATGACCTTTTACACAGCTTCTTTGTTCATGATGCGCCAAAGGTCCAACTTTCTGAGAAATTGAACAAGCTATCCAAGACAAAGAGATCGCTACATTTGAAGATTGACCAAAGTGAGAATTCTGCTCCTTATCAAGCCGAAATTAGATACACTTCAGAAGATGAGTCGACAACAGAGACATTCATTCATGTCTTCCGGTCAGAACACGATGAATTAAAACTTGATAGACCAGGTATCTACACTTTACTATCGGTCAAGTCGAAATATTGCCCATCTGTCATCAGTGGCCGTTCATCCATTTCAGTTTCATTGCCAGTTGTCCCTAAATTAGTCGTGAACTCTAAGCCAATTACCGATTCCTGTGTTGGCCAAGTAGGTCTGACATTCGACTTTTCATTCGTTGGTACCCCACCTTTCACTTTGGAGCAAAAGATTTATCGTATTGATGGTGAACATAGAAGAGAACTAGTGACAAAGAAATTAGTGTCACAAGGTACTAGATATAAATTCTCCTACGAACCACAATCTGAAGGGAACTACGAAATTGCATTCACGTCGCTATTAGATTCATTATATCAAGAACCTATCCAATTACAACCAGCGCAGGACTTTACCTACAAAACATCAATGAGAGTGAAGCCAAGTGCTGACATTCACAATTATCATGCTGGTAATGCTCTCTGTCTGGGCTCACACGGCAAGGTGCCTATCCATTTCAAAGGTGAGGCTCCATTCTCATTAGACTATGATATCATTGAAACCTCTTCAAACAAGAGAACCCCGTACTCAGTGAAAGATATCAACAACAACTACTATGAGATTGTGACTCCAGATTTCAAGATTGGTGGTGAATACATCGTGTCATTGACCGCTGTTGAAGATAGGTCCAGTTGTTTGGTGAATTTGAACGGTGCTGATGCTAAGATCAAAGTCAGAAGAGAAGTCCCATCTTTAGGATTTGGTACCTCTGGTACCAACAAGGTCAATATTAAACAAGGTGACAAGGTTGAACTACCTGTTAGATTATCAGGTGAAGGTTCTTTCGAAGTTGAATTCGAACACTTAGATCCACATGGCAAACACATCTCAACTCTTAAGAAGTTCTTCAAGAATGCCTACAAGGCCGCTATTGAGGTTTCAGAATCTGGTATTTATAAGCTGAAATCTGTGAGGGATCAAGAATGTCCTGGTGTTGTCGATGGTGTTGACACTTATGAAATCTTGTACCAACCAAAACCATCATTAGCCATCACTGAACATGAAAAGGTCACTAAAGTGAAACAAAACGTTTTTGAAAAGCAAAAAGTTTGTCAATTCCATGAAGATACGATCGACTTATCACTACATGGCTCACCACCTTTTGTCATTGATTACACCGTCCATAGTCCAGATGGTAGAAAGTCCTCCAAGACAATTTCCGTCGCCACCAAGTTCGCCTCCATTAGATTGGCCAATGATAAGAGTGGTGAGTATAGATATACCATTGATGGGATCTATGATGCCCTGTATTCGCAATCAGACCTAAAGAAGATTGGCCAAAGGTCTGAGCTAATAACCGTGTCGCAGGAAGTCAGTCCTTCTCCAAACATTGGTTTCAAAGAGAAGAGAAAATCATACAGAACATGTACCAATAACCTTCTAGAGAAAGATTCTTTAGACCCAATAAAGTTGAACGTTCAGGGAAACTCTCCATACGCCATCACCTTTGAAATTTACCACGAGTCAAGTTCCAAATCTGAATTTGTGACTTTGAGAAACATCAACTCCCACTCTGAATTGAAAGAATTATACCGTGGTTTAAAACTTGGTAATCATATTGTGACCATTGTGAAAGTCATTGATTCTTTTGGCTGCATCAAGGAGGACTTTTCAGAAGACAACTACGTCTCAATCTCCATCTCAGACACTCCAAAGATCAACCAGCTAGATTCCACCTTGAACTACTGTGTCGGTGACCACATCGGGTATCAATTGATTGGGACCCCGCCATTTACTGTCATCTACTCCTTCAATGACCTAAACTTGAAATCCCTAGAATCATCTTCACAATTCATCAGATTAGCCTCAGAACCAGGGACGATCTCCATCAAGTCTATACAAGACTCTTCATCAAACTGTGTTGTGAATTTCACGCTCCCAGAAAACAGAGACAAAGCCGAGAAACTAGACATTCTGGTACACCCAATCCCATCTGTTGAAGTCTCACAAGGTGATGAGATCATTCAGGACATCCACGAAGGCGACCAAGCAGAAATTATCTTTTCCTTCGAAGGCACTCCTCCATTTGCATTGACGTACGTCAGAATCGAAGAAGTCGATACAAGAAAGGGCAAAAGGAGATCACAGGTCGTGGAAACTCACACAGTGAACGACATCTACGCCTATGAATACAGAGTCTTGACAAGTTTGCAAGGGACTTATGAGGCCATTGAGGTCTCTGATGCCTTCTGCGTGGCTAGAAACGAATAATTTGTGCCCGAGTCTGTCTTGTATAAAATATAAACGAAACTGTACACTAGCGGTTAATTAATAGTATCTTACTGTAGCCTTATATATAATATAAGCGTCTTTATCAGTTATATATATAGAAAGATGAGAGGTCCCAAGTGTTATCATCTCTTTTCCTGAATTGCAAGTCATTACATGGCCATGAAATTCTCTGGAACTGGTCCAAGTGCTGATATAAGATGAACAAAGCCAGTGGATCATGTAGGTTGAAGTTGAACGGATTGTTGGCATCATTATTGGAGGCACCCAAAAATACAACATTAGCCTTTTCATGAGGGATTCTTAACTTAGTGACTTCAAATTGTAAACCCGAGTGGGTGTATTACCTGGTGGTAATCTTGAAACGATATTAGCTTCTTGGTAGACACGGGAGAAAGAGGGAATTGGCAACAAGAACGCTAGGAGCAGCTACAGTGCCGAATTGAGCATCAACAAAATGGTTGAAAGCTGGGGTGCTGATTATCAGGCCCGCAAAAGTGATAACCAATGGCTTGTAGCCTAATTGTAAGAGTTCAATACCAGCTAAAGCATCAAAACCATCACCAGCCAGAGATGGTCAATTTGGTAATTGTTGTCTAATTAGTAGGATTTAGCAGAGTCATAAGTTTCTTGCAAGAATTGAGCCATCCCAATGTAAACACCACAGTGAATGTTGAAGTCTGTACAGAGCACCATCACTGTTTTCTTCGATTCTTTGGGCGACTTCTTCAGTAGAAGTCGTCTTGTTGACATCTGAGAATGGTGACGCAGTGATATTATCGTTCTCCAGGATTGGAGCATTTGGGCAGTAGCCAAATAGAACATCAGTAATAAAACCACCTAGGTTTAAAGAACCTCTGAAGATGGCGTAGACCTTCAGTAAAGATCCGCTCAACAGTACAGTAGGTAACTTTGGCATAGTTGGACATCTACTTCAGTTGGTTAGAGACAGTAGCAAAGCCAGCCAAAAATAGGGCAATATAAAGTTCGAAATGCATTGGCAGAGAGTGCTTGCAATAGAAGCATAATGGAGATTAAAGAAACAGAAGGGAGGAGCTGTAGGATTTATAGAGATTCCCTTCCTTGATGTGACTGTTAGTGCTGCCTTCAAAATTGGCTTTTGTTGCTAAGGCATGGAACCCCTACCCTACAGGAAAACAAGGTACCTAATCAGGAAAACTTTCCATGTTTGGCGCAAAACTATCCAGATCTGGCATGAAGATCTTTACTGAGGAAGGAGAAAGGGGGACAAGCTTTCTGCAAAACTAAACTAACTTCCGAAGCTGCCCACTTCTACCTTGAAACTGAAACCTTGGACCTGTCAATTTTTGCTTAGCATCGGCGGCTAATTTATTGAATCTGTTTTGTAGTCATGGATTCTTTAGGTGTAATTTGTACTTTTCACCCAGTCGAAGAAGTGAGGAGCATTTCTGATGCCACGTATCAGAGAGTTGGACGGTGCACTTCAGAGGCAGATAACCGCCAGCAGCTCCATTGATTCGCCTGTTGCAGCGATTAAGGAATTAATGGACAACAGTTTGGATGCCCGCGCTAAATCGATTACGATTGTTGTTGATGTTGCCACCAGCGGTTTGCTCTACACGGTGGTCAAAGATGATGGTGACGGGGTCCCTGAAGAAGATATTGCGAGTGTTTGCTTGAAACATACCACCTCCAAATTAATTGGCGCCGATGGTTTCGGTTATTGTAAGACTCTGGGCTTTAGAGGTCAAGCATTGCACTACATTGCGCATTTGACTAATGGAAACCTACAACTAACAAGCCGAAATCAAAATTCCACTATCGGATCAAGATGGAGTGTTGATGACAGAGGTGAGGTCAACAAAGAGTCTCTACAGAAGGTAACTGTGAAGAAGGGAACAGAAGTCCAGTTCAGGGGCCTGTTTGACAAATATCCAGTGAGAAAGAAGATCTTGAGTAAGAGTGCCACTGCTTTCAAAAAGCAGCTTATTGAATTGGTACATCAATATGCAATCGTGAATAGGGGTGTAAGATTTGAGTTGAGGAGAGTCAATTTCGATGGAAAGACAATAACTGGCCATGCAGGAGAGTCTCAAATAATTACGACAGGGTGTACCCGACGTGAACTTCTTGTTCAGGATGCAAAATCGCCAGTCATTCAGGACCTGATTCCGATTGACTCTACTGCAGTTGAATATCTAATACATTTGAAGTTTGGTGCCACGAAAGCCTACAGCTCCTTTGGTAAAACCCTCTCCATCAACGGCATGTTGATGAATTTGGGTATTGGAGTTGGTAAAGAGATGAATAGAGTGATCAATCAAGTTTTTACCAACGTTGGAATGGAGAAGCCTGATTTCTGGTTCGTTGAGTTACAACACTCTGATCTAGATATCATGACATCCAACTTTCATCCAAAGAAAGATGATGTTCTAATTCCTGAATTCACCATGATTTTGGAAACATTCGCCCTCCATCTCGATTGCAAGTTGATGCAAGATCCTAGAATAACGAAAAACCTTGATCACCAAACCCCACTGAAATCAATTTCTGTCAACAATCCACTTTCCCTCCAAAAACCACCACTTGAAGCCCATGCCAAATCGAAAACTTCCCCTCCTAATCTGACAGCCAAAGATGCTTCACATTGTCAAAGTCCAACCGTGGCTGATGACGGTGACAGCAATGATGAAACCGAAACAACAAACGAGTGGTCTCACTCCATGCATGAAAGGCTATCATCCTGGGGTTCATCCTCGGTTGACTCGCTTACTGTTGAACCACAAGCAACGATTCTAAGGGATGGGGTTGACGAAGACCTTGAGATCTCAAGAAATATCCAGATCTCCAACCCATTCACTCTGGCCAAGATGGTGTACAGTAAAAGAGAAATTATTGACTCTGAAGATTTACAGACATCCCAGACTCAAATAGGGTCGGTGAAGCTACTGACTCTTGGTAAGGATCCCTGTACAATCACCAGGGGAGGTTCTCCACGACAGGAGAAAATAAACTTTACTCCTGCGTGTTTACCTGCGTATAAGAGGTCAACTGTTCAAGGGAAAACTGTCAAAAAACGGCTAATCATTCCGGCACCCAACCCAGATAAGCCTAAAGAAACAAAGACACCTGATACTCGAAAGAAGAGGAAGGTTGAGGTGGTAGATGGGATGATGAGATTAACTACAACTCAGAGGAAGCCACAGAGTACACTAGAAGGAAACAGGAATTCTATTCATCTCACATTGGAGAAGATTGACACCATGGAAGTACCTCAGATCAAAGGTTCATTACCAAGTCAAGTGATATGTCCATCCGAGATTTCAACTCACATTAAATACTGTAAAGTTAGACCGATTATGGAAGAATTGGCGCACGTTGACAGATCTGATGCGAATTTAGGCCAGGCTAGAGATATAATTGATGCTTGTTTGGACAATATTGATCTTAATTTTAATTTGACAGAATTTATCTCCTACAAGCTGGCCCAAGGAAAAGTGGAGATGGAATTGCATATTAAAGAATCTAGTGATTGGCTTATTCTGTGTTAGAATTAAACCCGTGATCTTCTTTAATGTCCACTTGGGGGAGCTTAGGACGTATATACTTAATGGTTCAAGACATCAAATGGATCTCTTTCGATTCATAGAACTCTTAGGACGTTCCCTTGTTGATGAACATAGTAAAAGATCAGAAATCTGATGAAATCAAACCAGTAATTCTTGTCATTGTTGGGGGCGTCCTCAAACACAACACTTTCAGGTGTGGTAATCCAACCCTGGTAACCTCAAAATTGTAGACAGGCATGAAAAGTAATGTTAAGCTATAATCTCGGAGTAGATAGCTTTCTTGGTAGACAAGCGAGACCTAAGTATATGGCATCATTGAGTCCATACATTCTGGCAAATTATAGCGATTGCATACACAAGACGGTTATACTGAGTTTGCAGCTGTTGTAAATTATCGATCAGCTTAGA
>JAKTWU010000304.1:0-29136 GCA_030582435.1 Taiozyma onychis
GCACTAAGAAAGCTGTTTAACAGGCGGGAAGATGTCCTTTGAAACGAGTTGTTTTCGCCTTTGCTTGTTTTTCCTTTTCTGATTTCAGCGTTTTTTGAGAAAAAACTCGACGAAGAGAAAAAAGCTGTCTGGTGTCCGGGTGTTCCGCGAATATCTCCTGATACGGATTTATTCTATAATGGATGAAGGATGATCAATGAGGGAGATCTGAAGAGACCTGGCGACTTAGCTCGAGACTACAATGATTCTGGTTGGTGACGATTGTCGTATGACCTGTCTCGGAGGTTCTCGAACCAGGACAGGTGATGCCCTGGCTTTAGGCCATGAAAGGAAAGTGGACAACGACAATGGCACTGTTTGGATCGGAAGGGTTTCCTAGAGCAAAAGTGCACCTTGCTCGTCCATTTAGCTAATCGTACACATGACAAATGATGATAACAACAATGGCTATTTCATGATTACTGGTCATGCTGGAGGATCCTAGTCCAGTATGAGCTTCGCACGGGTAATTTCTTTGAAATGACGGAAATCATCTCGAAATGTAATGGATCTTGTGAAGATTCTGAGTAATTGGAGATTGAAGAGTTTTAGAGAAAGACTTTCTGGACCCTGAAAACTTTCAGAAAAGCTTGGACAGTTATTACGTGTGCTCTAACCAATGGAAATGGAGGAGTAGATGATTGATTCTATATACTGCCCTAAATGCTTAAGTCAATCTGCTGAAAGGAACAAACTTGAGACGATCATCTGGACAAGTCCAATCCTTTTGATTGGAATAGCTCTTCAAGACGCTGAGTATGCTCGAAAGATTTCAAACAGGTGGAATGAATTTCTTAATGGTTCGTTGAGAAATGTTTGAAGTCCTTACAGTACAGAATTATACAGACCATTGTTCATTGTTTCTAACCAGAAGATTAAAGTCGAGCGCTCATCTTTCAATTTACCACTCTCTTTTCACTGCCCAACCTTTCGTCTCAGGGACAACTTGAATAACAAAGATTAACGCCAGGAATCAAAACCCAGCAAAGAGCAAAGATGTCCCATATTTCATTGTATTCATCATTCTGATAAAATTGTTCATCCATGTAGCAAGAGTTGTCAAGTGATTCTTATTAGGTCTCTGGTAGTCTTCATAGTTTGAATAGATCATCAAAGTTGTCAGCATCTAGGTTACCATAATAGTCGTTGACAAAAGAGTCATTGGCAAAGATTTGATTAATATCAATGAAAGACCCTGGAGCTTGCACTGTACCATTTTGTAATCCAGCGACTGTACTTGTAGTTTCCAGAACTCTTGTGTCTGTTGAATCAACTTGTGCGGGACTCTCTCCGGTGAACACTTCAGGATGGTTCTTGAAAGAAGGTTCCCAGATTAAATCTTCAGATGACAACGCAGCATCTTTCAAGGTTGAACAATCAGTTACCAACGATTGCAGAATTTCCACCTCATTCTGTGATAGCTGAACAAAACAATTCATAGCTTCTAACTTACCCAAGATCGATTGCGGGCTGGACTTCAAATTAACTCTTTGCAACAAGCTGATCATGGTGTTCGGATCAGTAGGCATCCTCTCGTTGAAATAAAAGATGGTGTCACTGATCCCCTTGAACCCATCTTTCTTTAAAGTTCTTAAGAAGAACTTATTCTTCAATGAAGACTTAAAGGCTTGGTAGTTGCGGGTCCCCAGGTTATTCATGATCAGCAAGTTCAATCCAAAAGCGGTTCTGAATGTCAATGATACCAACATTTCAAGACCACGAGCAGTATCGTCTTGGACATCACCTCTCCTCACTAAATCTGTGGCTTGATACAGTCTTGTCAGCATGGAAGCAAGGGAGTTGAATACTCTTTGAGCTGCATTCTGGATGTATCTGTTCAGGATATATAGGTGATTAGGATGGATATGTAGGTAGACGTCTTCATGGAAGTACGAATAAATCACATTTGACAACTCAATCGCAGCTTTCAATGTTAGCTTTTGATAATGCTTTGTTTTTCTAAAATCAATAGGATCTCTGGCTTCATAATATAGATAAAGATCTTGATAAGTGGTTAAGATAAATGATTTGGCTTGTAAATTATGTTGGAGTTTCTTCACATTGGTGAAACTGATTTTCAAAACCTCTTCTGCATCACCTTGTATCGCAGGTAAATTACGAATGGGATACATTAGTCCAACACAAGTGTTCATCTCTCTCAAATGTTCCAAAATCTGATCCAGTCTTGGTGGGCAGATTTTGTCATTCAACAAATTGGCCAAGTCAGAGTAACAGTTCAGGATCTTTTGGGATTTTCTCAACTCTTCTGAGATTATGAACTCAACGGGTGGGTCATCAGCCACTGGCTGTGGAATTTGAACATTGTAAGAATGATTGTTCTGCACTAGACATAGGAACCCTGATAATGTGGAGATACTCTTGTCGATTTCTAAGATCCCGTACCATATTTTCCTCCAGACATTTGAATAGTGAACGTCATGCGACATTTGAACGTAGTTAGAAGGATCTCTGTTCAGACCAATCATGTATGCTGATTGTACAATAATACCAAATAGGATCTGTGACTGCGACAAATCAGTACCATCACCATCTTCTGGAGCATAGATGAAGTAAACTCTTAAATATAACAAAACCTGGATGAACGTCAACTTGGTCTTTCTCAGAAATTTGAAAGATGATAAGACTGATAGGGCAACACTAACCACATCAGGTTTAACAGGACACCCCGCGAGGACCTTATCTTCTTCTGATCTGAACTGAGGTTTTGGTAAACTAACATAAGTTAATCTCAAGATTACCAGCAGTGTGGCAAGCATAACAAAGTCAAACTTTTCATCGATCTTTAGCGTGATTGGGGATAAATCATCGACACTTTGTAATATTGAGTTCATAAGTCTGTCATTGAAGAAATCTCTGTTGATGAATGGATAGAATGGATACACAGAGTTGTAGAACCTCTCCAAGTATAATTTCAATATGGCCTTGTTTGGCAAAAGCGGTTCAATCTTCGACTTCAGTTCAGCTTCGTCAGATTTCTTTTTTGAGTAATCGAATCCAGCTATAAGCAGTCCATTCATGGAGCCATCATTTAATGGCTGTCTTTCCTCGATAAATCTCTGTACCACCATTAGCATCTCTGGGGATTGTCTTTCATTCAACAAGCATAGAAACTCACTCACCGAGGCATCGAGTCTTTTCTTCTGTTTACCCTTAGTGACAGCCTTTTCTTCGTCAACAGCCATCTTGGTTCTATAGAATTTGCTGCAAATGTTGAAGTAACCAACCATGATCATGTAGTATTGGTCTTTTATCTCATGTGAGGACACAGATAACGGTTTTCTCTCTTCCATGCCTGATCTCTTCACGCTAAGTCCATTAAAGGATTCGTACAGGTTCACAGTTTCCCCGTTGACTTGATTGAATGCGCTTGAATAGGAAGGTGAAGTTTCCAGAGAGCCTTGCCTTTCATCAAGCATTGAACGTAGTCTCTTGATCTCATCTTGAAGTTCTTCAATTGTGGGTGTGTGATCAGTATCCAAATCGTTGCTCAACTCTCGTTCTTTCTTCATCTCAACAGCAGCAGTGATTGGAACACCATCCGATGTAGTCACTTTATTTACCCAAGATGGAGCCTCATATTTGCATAGGTGACCAACATTACACTTGTCACAGTTGGTACAGCTGGGCCTTTTCTTGTCACATTTGATCTTTCTTGCTCGACAATTGAGACAGACAAGGGACATACGCTTTCTCCTCTTGGGATTTTCATTGGGGGAACTGGCTTCTTTGGACATGCTTCGAAGTTTATCGTGTTTTGGAAGTGCCTGAGACTGCCGGATACAAGCTAAGTTATCGACTAGTCACTTTACTTTATGTTTTGATTTGTGTGTTTTTTCCGAGTTTACTACAATTAACCCGAATCAATAAAGACATCTCCTGCCAAATGAGGTGTGAATGTTCCCTTAGGACAATGACTGCTCTTCGAGACGGTAATTAAGCCATACAGAGTCAATAGAGAGTCAATAACGGCTAGAAGCCATTTCAGAAGCCATTTCCAGTTCTTGGGCAAAAACTTCGGGAAATCCGGGCCATTTCTCAGATCCAATCACTGTTGCGCCAGTAACTGCTGCGCTGCCCGTAACGGACTTTGCGCGCAGTTAGCGGGATTCATATAAAAAAAGAAAGAAGATGCGCGAAACCGTTTGATGAGGCAAACAGGTATGCACTCTTTCTCTTTTCGCCACCTCGGTCTCAACCAAGAAGGATTAGCCAGATCTACTCTTTAAGTGAAGATTTAGGAGTAAGCTTTTCTGCTACAAACACCTGCTTCACCACTTTGCTGTTGCTCTTCCTTCATTTCAAGTTGCTATACACTGCCTAATATGAGTGATCCAGAGAGCGATACACCATTAGCAGGTGGCTTCATCGTTGATGATCCAGAGCTGAAGCCGAAGAGAAAGACCAGGGCCGCTGTTGCGAGATCCAATAGGGCCTCACGGGCGAAGAGAATCAGCTATGCCGAGTCCGATCCGGAATCAGATGAGGCCTCATCTGCTGGTTTGTCCAAGAGTGGCAACGATACGACTCCACCAACGGAGATCACTACCCCAAAGAGAACAAGTGCTAGAGGTGCTAAGAGAAGAATCAAACAATTAGAGGATGACTATGATGAATATAACCATGAGAGCGATGATGACTTCAAGCCAGAGAAAGGGTTAGATGAGGGTGATGATGAGATCATAGTGGTATCTGCACACAGAGCCACTACTCTGGGGACTAAAGATGATCCTGTTGATGTATCCGGTGATGAGGAGATCATAAACGGCAATCAAGAAGAAGCTGAGGAAGTTAAAGAGGAAGACAATGATTCTGATGTCCCATTAGCTGACACAAAGCCAAAGAGAAAAAGGAGGGCACCAGCAAAGAAGAGAGAACCAAAGAAGCCAAAGATACCAATGCACCAAAGAATGACTGCCAAGTTGTTTGAAATGCATCCAGATTTACAGGATGTCTTTCCAAATCTTGAATCTGCAGAGAAGATCAAACCTGAAAGGGCTCCACAGCCAGAAGGTATGAGTATTAATCTGTTGCCTTTCCAACTAGAAGGTTTGAACTGGCTATTGAAACAAGAAGCTAGTATATATAATGGTGGTATCCTTGCTGATGAAATGGGTATGGGTAAGACCATTCAAACGATTGCCCTGTTCTTGGCTGACGCTAGAAAGAGACCAAGTCTGGTTGTTGCACCAACAGTTGCCATTATGCAATGGAGAAATGAAATTGAACAGCATGCCAAGGGCTCGCTGAGTGTTGGTGTCTACCATGGCGCTAACAGATCAAATAATGTTGCTGAACTATCCAAGTATGATGTTCTACTGACTACCTATGCTGTCCTAGAGAGTGTTTACAGAAAGCAACATTATGGTTTTAAGAGAAAGGGCCAAACTGTGAAGGAAACGTCAGCATTACATTCCATTAAGTTCTATAGAGTGGTACTGGATGAAGCTCACAACATCAAAGATCGTCAAAGTAACACCGCCAAGGCTGCTAACATGCTACAAACAGAAAAGAGATGGTGTTTATCCGGTACACCATTACAAAACCGGATTGGTGAAATGTACTCACTGATTAGATTTCTGGACGTTGAACCATTTGGGAACTACTTTTGTACCAAGTGTCCATGTCGTTCCAAATACTGGAAGTTTTCAGACTGGAGGCATTGTGACCAATGTGGACACGTTCCTATGCAACACACCAATTTCTTCAACCACTTCATGTTGAAGAACATTCAGAAGTATGGTATTGAAGGTGATGGGTTGACCTCATTCGGTAATATACAATCTTTGTTGAAAAACATCATGTTGAGAAGAACCAAGGTTGAAAGAGCTGATGATTTGGGGCTTCCACCAAGAGTTGAAGAGATCAGAAGAGATTTTTTCAATGAAGAAGAAAAAGATCTATACCAGAGCTTATACTCCGACTCCCAAAGAAAATTCAATGAATATGTTGCTGAAGGTGTTGTGTTGAACAATTATGCCAATATTTTCACGTTGATCACCAGAATGAGACAGCTAGCTGATCATCCAGATCTAGTTCTGAGGAGAGTCCACAACAATGACCCGGCATTACAGGCTGTTGCCAGCGACGTTATCGTTTGCCAGTTGTGTGACGATGAAGCTGAAGAACCAATTGAATCCAAGTGTCACCACAAGTTTTGTCGGATGTGTATCAAAGAATACGTTGAGAGTTTTGGTGGTAATCAAGATAAGCTAGAGTGTCCTGTTTGTCACGTTGCTTTGAGTATTGACCTAACAGCACCAGCATTAGAAGTGAACACTGTTGAGTTCAAGAAGGGCTCCATTGTCAACAGAATTAAGATGGGCGGTGAATGGAGATCTTCCACCAAGATTGAGGCCTTGTTAGAAGAGCTGTACAAATTGAGAAGTGATCGACAAACAATCAAGTCCATTGTATTCTCACAATTCACCAGTATGTTGGACCTGATCGAATGGAGACTGAAGAGAGCTGGTTTCCAAACTGTGAAACTACAAGGTTCAATGACACCAACTCAGAGAGACAATACCATTCGTCACTTTATGGAGAACACCAGTGTTGAGGTATTCTTGGTGAGTTTAAAGGCCGGTGGTGTTGCTTTGAACTTGTGTGAGGCCTCACAGGTGTTCTTAATGGATCCATGGTGGAATCCATCTGTTGAATGGCAATCCGGTGATAGAGTGCACCGAATCGGTCAGTTCAGACCTGTGAAGATCACCAGGTTCTGTATTGAGGATAGTATCGAATCGAGAATCATTGAGTTGCAAGATAAAAAGACCAATATGATTCATGCCACTATCAACCATGACGACGCTGCTATCAACAGATTAACACCTGATGACCTTCAATTCTTGTTCAACAACTGAGAGAAGGTGTATAGAATAGACCGTGTTTTACGTTTCTTTTACTTTAGAGAGTGGTATAAGCCTCGTTGGAGAACGGATTCCCTTCATGGAATCCTGTAGGTGGACACGTTTTTAAAGCCATGGATAAATCCTCTGATAACCGAAGCTGTTTGAATCTGAAAACACCCGCACACCACATTTTCAAGGCATGATCCAAGGTGAAATTTGAGACGAGTTTTCTGAAAGGACACACACAACGTTTCATTCAGTTCTCACGCTGCGTGTCACTCTGCTGTGCTCGATTGTTAAATCCCTGCTTCACATTTTCTAAATACACTCATCGTCCGTTAACTCACTGCTGTGCTTGCTGCTTTCACCCTAATCAATTGACTTAGTGAAAGCCTTGCATTTCCCAAAGAAGAGCAGAAGTATAAACAGACTCACATACACACGATGGCGCCATTCAAGTTTGGGAAAAAGAAGAACAAAGAGGGTTCTGATCTGAACGCAAGCCCTGCTAGCTCTAAGAACAACCACCAGGGCGTTAATTCTCCACAGGCTTCTACAGCCTCGAATCAGAGCAAGAACCAAGGCTATCAAGACTCTCCTGCCAGTGCTTATGGTCCTGCTACTTCGCTGAACACTCCAAAACAGGGTGATTACCAAGCTGGTATCGCCTACGATCACAACAATAACATCTTCAATTCCACATCACCACAACGTTCTACCCCTGGTGCTCTGCAACAAATCAATCAGCAACAGCTTGGTTATGGCTCTCCTCAGCAACATCAATTCCATCACAACTCACCGCAAGGACAGCATCTTTTCCAAACACCTCCAAATACTGCCACTCCGTCTCCATGGTCCAGATCTAAGTTACTGATCAGTCCGTTCCCTCGATACCGACACACCGCATCTTCACACTCAAATGAGAAAGGTGAGGTGTTTGTTATGGGTGGTCTACACAACACATCTGTCTATGGTGACACATGGATCTTCAAGACTGACAATGAGGCCAAGCACTTTGAAACTTTTCAAGTGGATATATATGAAAACTCACCTGCTCCAAGGGTCGGTCATGCCTCTACTGTTTGTGGTAATGCCTATGTTATCTTTGGTGGTGACACAGTCACTAATGAAGCCGGTGAGATTGATAATGATTTGTACCTATTTAACATGAACACACACTCTTGGACCATCCCACACCCTGTTGGTAAGAGACCCTCAGGTCGCTATGGTCATACCATTGGTGTTATTGCACTCACCAACTTTGATTCCAAGATTTACCTATATGGTGGTCAACTAGATGATGTTGTTTACAATGACTTGGCTGTCTTCAACCTAAGTTCCTTCCGCCGACCTGATGTCCAATGGGAATGGGTCAAACCAGATGACCATATCCAACCACCAGGCTTGACAAATCACACAATGGATGTCTATGATAACAAGCTTTGGTTGTTTGGTGGTTCCACAGGTCAAAGACTAAACAATGACCTATGGGTCTTTGATCCTCTATCTAACAAGTGGGATAAGATGAAGACCACTGGTATTGCTCCACCTCCTGTTGAAGAGCATGCTTCTGCTATCTACAAAGACCTGTTGGTGGTGCACGGCGGTAAGAATGTGCATGGTGATGCATTGACAGATGTCTATTTCTTGAACTTGGTCACCAAGACATGGTATAGACTCCCAAAGAATTTGGCACTTGAATCCCCTGCCAAGTATGGCCATACTTTGTCATTGTTGAAGAATGATAAACTATTGATTTTGGGTGGTCATTTACCTGACTACGCCAGATTAGGCGATGATTTGGAGCCTTCCAGTGATGACAATGGTGTTGGCACCATCCTGAACGTGTTAGATTTGAAGAATTTGAACAAGATTATTCCAGGTCTATACCAGTACAGCACGCCAGTTGGTACAAATTCTCAAGAGAGATTCCCAAATCAACAACACCTCTCTCAGCATAATCAACAACAGATCTTCACACCGCCAGGTTCTCAACCAAGAACCAGACAATCTTCTGATAATCAAAAACTACCTCATAGTTTCCCACCTTCTACAGGCTCCAATGGTATCAATGGTGCTCCGTTCAAGCAGCAACCTTCACATGGCCAACCAGCGTTGTCACCATCAAACCCAGTTGAACAGAACACTTCGTCAGCTTCTTTGTCCACGAGAAGTCAACAACAGCAACAGCCTCCACCACCAACTCACCAACAGCTGTCATCGTCATCTCGTGGTGTCTCTGCCGAAGATGTCTTTCAGCGTCAAGTTGAAGTCCAAAGATCTCTGTCAAAGCATAACACCCCAGGCGCCCCTCAATCACAATCACAATCACAAGCCGAGTCCAGACAAGGCTATTCAACCCAAGACCATGAATACATGGGTTCTTCTGTTGACAACGCCATCCACTCGTCAGAAGAATTGCCACTAGAACTGCCATCTCCTGTGAGACCTGAAATTCCTATCCCAGCGCCAGTTGCAAAAGACGAAGTTCCGTTGGCTAAAGTCACTGATAACGCAACGATTGAAACTTTGAACCAACATGAGACTCCGATTTCTTCACCGGAGAGAACAGCCAATCGTCAACAATCTGACGCCCCAGTGGCTCCATTAGCTGGGTATTTGAACACTGAAGATGGTAAGAGCTCTGATATTTTGGATAGCTACGTCACCAACTCATCATCTAATTTAAACCTCGCTGAAAAAGCTGCTGAAAAATCCTCTGAACCAGTCAGCACCTACAGGGATTCTTTGCCTTCGGTTGATCTTGAACAGGTCCCTGATCATGAATTAGAGAGATCACTAACTACCCATAGGCCAACGAACTCTGATGGTCCTGTGAGAAGTGTCAGCCAAGGCTCCAACCAAGATCATTCCAAGCCTTCAACTGGTGACAAAACTCTGGCAGGTACATCTGTCTCCACGACGGGAACTGGTGCTGGTATAACTGGTGTCACTATTGCTAGTGCTGCAGCTATTGGTGCTGCGGCAGCTGGCGGTGTCAAAAAGATCTTTGGTCCAGACAGTAAAGATGACGTAACCAAGGAAAGAGGACCTAAAGCATTTCATCAAGAGAACTCAAGCCTGAGGGACATACCTGGTTCCTTCACTTCTCCTTCAGTTGCTACCTCCAGCGCTAAGAGTGATGATGAGAAGGAACAGTTCAAAATCGTAATTGATCAAATGTCCAAGGAGCTTGAACAGTTGAAACTCAAGACTAATGAGCAGGCCAAGGCTGCTAGTGTTAAAGTCACTGAACTTGAGAAAGAAAATGAAACATTAAGAGCCAAGGTTCTTGAGGCCCCTGAGAACCATGCTGAGCCTGTTGAAGATGAACGTGAAGTCAAGAGAAAACACATAAAGTTAACCACTGATTATGAAATTTTGAAAGAGGAGCACGAAGCATTAAAGAGCAGGTTCAGCGAGATTGAACCAATCTTCACATCCAATTTGATTGACTTGGAGAAATTGAATGACATCATCAAGAAACAAGAATTACAACTCGATGAAAAGACTCAGAAGTTAAAAGACAACGAGGAATGGAAATTCAAGTATGATGAATTGAAGTTGAAGTATGATGCTCTTGAGGAGAAACTTAAAGAACAAGAAGAGATTGCAGATAGATCTTTGACTGAAGGAGATGCTGCTGACAACGATATCAAGAAGCTGACCACAGGTTTAGATTCATTCTTGAACAAGTTCCGTGCGCAAGATGATGATTCTTTTGACACTTCTAGAAGTTTATCCGAGAATGGTGAGAAAGAAGGCAAGGGTCGTGTTGTTACCAGCTTACGTTCTCAAATTGATGATCTATTGAAAGAAAACGAAGAAGTGCATGCCAAGAACGAGTCATTGTCCAAAGACATTGAAGACTTGAAATCACAATCTACTGAAATCGCTGCCTTGAAGGCTAAGGTTTCTGAATTGTCCAAAATTGAGGAAAATTACAAAGAATCGTTACATTCTGTCAAGAGTACTTCTAGGGCCTTACAAGTCTCTCAGAGTGAACTGGCTAAGCAAAAGGAAATATCCATCAAACTTCAACAAGAGATGGATGAATTGAAGATCTTTAATGCTAGAAAGAACTCAAGAAATGCGACGCCAGTGGTGAACGAATTTGAAAACAGAAAGTCAACGATAGAAGACGATGACTTTGAAAATGAGCACTACAACATGAAGATCAGGGATCTACAAGCTGAATTGTTCATTACCAAACAGGATAATGATGACTTAAAACAGGAGATATTGACATTGAAGAAGAAGTTGCTGGTTTCTACCACATCAACCAGTTCGTTGTAAAAATAGTTTGCGCTTAGGCAAATACATTTTTTGTTTCTGTTGATTGGCGTTTCGTAGTTTACCCTGTTGTCTAATGATGTGTACTGTTGTTGTCCTTATCGTTATCGTTATGGTTACCATTCGTTTGTGGCTTCGGGTAAATGAAAAACAAAAGGACGGGTATATAAAGTATGGCATCCCCTGAAAATTGGCTCTCGCCGCTCCAAAGGCATCTTCTCAAGCTAATTAACAAGTAAAAGATGGTCCACAGAGCAACAAACGCAGCAGTCATGAAGTCTGGCGATGACGGCCCACGCTACAAAGAGATTTCACTACCAGAACCAACAGAAACACAGGTGCAATTGGAGGTGTTAGGCACAGCAATCCACCATTTGGTTCGAGCCAGAGCGCTGGGTGCTCACTATTCTGTTTCTACTGATAATTACACCGAAAGGCAGATCGGAGTCGATGGTGTTGGTGTTGATACTAATAGGAACTTATACTATTTTACTACTTTCACCGCAAACTCAGGCTCTTTTTCACATTATGTCAATGTGGAGAAAGAAAACACCTACCCTCTATCCAATGTTAGCGGTGATTATGGTCCCATTGCAAGGGTTGCCGTCTTAGCTAACTCGGCTATGGCCTCCCATTTAGCTCTTGGTGCTAGACTAGGCATTGAGCCGGGCAGAACTATTTTGATCAATGGTGTTACTGGCTCTTCTGGGAGATTGGCCATTGATGTTGCGAAGAAGAGTTATGGCGCGGCTGAAGTGATTGGAGTTAGCAGATCACTTGAAGAGTTGAAGAAGCTTCAGCAGACGAAAGGCCTTGATGAGATCATTTCTGCTACGGAAGAAGACCCTGAGGAAATTGTGAGGAAACTATCTGCCTTTGACGTTGACGCTGTTCTCGATTTCACATGGGGTGACCAAGCTAAGAAGGTCATGTTAAGTCTTGTCAAATCTAGAAAGGATTCATCTTATCCGGTGAGCTGGGTTCAGATTGGTCAAATTGGCGGTACTAATGTCGAAATTCCACCTGGGGTCCTAAGAAGTAACAATTTGCAAATCTTAGGTAGTGGGTTAGGTTCGTTTGAGAAATCCAAAGGCCGTGCCACCTTCCAAAAGCTAGTTTCAGAACTAGCACAAGGTGATATTGGTGCCGACTTATATGACTCTATTGAAATTGCTCAAGTGAAGGACATCTATGAAGAATGGAAAGAGTGGAAACCTAACGCAAGAAAAGTCTTTCAGTTTAGACAGTATAAATAAGGTATTCATTAGCAACGGTTCTATATACACGTGTCTATCATGATCATCATATGTACAACTTATAATAAATAAATCTTCACTTTCATTTAGTGAGCATAACCTTCTAACCCACCTCTTCTATCACGTTGTCTTTGCTTCTTGGTATTGTTGAAAGTGGCAGAATACAAATCAACCATGTTTTCATGCGAGTTTTCACCAGCGGCCAAAATATCATTAGCCCTTTGACTCAGCACTTTTCTTTCCTCTCTATCTTTCAGCTTTCTTCTTCTTTTTTCCTTCAGTATTAATTCTCTTTCATAGTTCTGTAACTTCTCTTGTAATTGTTCATTTTGGTTTGATCTACCTAAGATCTTCGTCTTAGCGTCCAACCCCCATAGATCACCCGAATGGGCCTTTCTAGCGTCATAATAAGTCTCTTTACTGAATGATTTAGTCACTGTCCATTTCTCAATCTCACCACTTGGAGCACAAGTCTCGAAAGAAACATGTCCTTTTCTCTTCAATGGTTGTCTCAAGATACGAGGCCAATGCTTGGATTCCTCGTGAATTTTACCAAAAGAATCGTCAAATGCATTCTCAGCACGATCAAGTTCAATCTTGTCAAGTGTGGCGTTGTCATTAGCACTTCTCTGCACGATTAAATATGAATAGTTGGCGATTTCGTAATTGTTGGCATTCTCTCTTCCACTACCAGTATGGCCTCTTCTTGGTGAAATTTCATTTTTCTTTTCCCATTTGGAAGATAGAACGTTACCTCTTTTCAATTCCAGTAAGTATCTTGGTCTTTCAATCATCTTTTCATAGTGGCACCAGTTCAGCTTTCTTCCAGTTGGGTATTGATAGTATTGCGGTTTCAAAGTTTGTAGTGGACATTTCTTGTGGTGAGAGCATGGAGCAACAATAGAGACATGATAATCAACCCTTTTCTCCTCTGGATTTTCAACTTCTAGTTCATGATCAAACTTCAGCTCTTCTTCAGAAACTTTACCAAACTTCTGAAGTAATTCATTCTCCAAATCAGACAATTCAGCAGGCTCTGCATCTTCAATCTCTTCAGCTTCATAGTGTTCAAGCTCAACAACCTCAGCCATTCTCTTGTTATTCTTCAATGATGAGGCCTTGTAATATGGTCTTGGTATCTTTCCCTTTTCGGTCTGGTATCTCTCTGGTCTGATCATGACTTGTCTGGCTCTAGCAATGTTTTCAAAACCAACTGGTGTACCTCTTTCCACCAACAACAATATACCATTTGGCTCCAAAGCCTTCAGTAACACATCAATATTCTCATCAACTTGGTATGGGAAGCGGTCAAGGTCCTGTAATAATTGATGTTGGGCAATGATCAAGTCATACTTCTTCTCGCTGTTCAAGTAGCTCGAAAGTTTTGTTCTGATCTTAATCTTATTTGTCTTGACTTCACCTATGAAATCATCAAATAGAATATCTTCTTCAAGTTTGGATTTGCCCTCAGTAGCTGGATCTTGATCTTCATTGATCAAATCCGTCAAGTTACCTGGATACTCGTTCAATTGTCTTGATAGAAGTAGCTTAGCCCTATTTTGCATTTCTTCATGTCCCAGTATAACGGCATCTTTAATCTTTGGTCTAAAGTCTTTACCCTTGATCTCATTCAATGCGATCATACCAGTAGCTGGACCATAACCGATATCCAAGACCTTTTGAGGATTGAAGTCTGGTTGTCTTTTAAACAGTTCGGAGATGACTTGATGACAGCCAGCATAGTTCTGTGCAAAGAAAGCAGCAATATGGGAGTCAATCTCATGAATAGCACGTGTTGGCTCATGGACTTGTTCCTCGTTTATTTTGACATATCTTTGGGCAACTTCAAACCTCAACAACTTGGGAAGTTTCAAGGCAAGCATATGGTTGTAAATGGACTTTGTTATTCTTTCAGGGATCTTAATCTGGTTTCTATTCACCCTCCCCTCGATTGTCTTTGATTGTAATCTTGCCTCTCTAGCAGTCATTGAAGCATTAGGCAGTTCACCATACTCATTTCTGTAATCACTTAGTCTGTTTTCATCTTTGTAGTAATCTTCTCTCGGTATCACTTTGATCTTTAGGTCTTCCTCGCTATTCAAGTCTTGGTGATAGTTCTGTACCAATTGGCCAAAGGCCTGTGTATCTCTTGTGTATGCAAATGGAAGGCTTGAATGTGGTATTGAAGAGGCATCACTGGTGTTTTCACCAACAATTTCCCACTCGCTGGTAGAGCTTTTGTATCTTTGCAGCACTCTAGACGGTGACTGTTTAAGACACCGTATGAGAGTGGATCGAATCATCGGAATCGGTTGGTTTATGGCTTTCTTTTTAACCTGTTCAAGGCAGATTTGTTTCTGCTTCGCTTCTATTTGATGAGGCTTCGGGAGGAAAATTATTTTTCTCGGTAGGAGCACTCCAGTCGGAATTTCTCGAATCTGAGCATCGGAAATTTTTTGACACAAAAAATCGGGTCAAAGTGCGAAGAGTTGTTGACCTAGGATTGGTGGTGGGACCATATACACAAAGGTGATACTGATTACAGTATTGACGAATGATTACATATTCTAGTTTATGCAGTCAACTCGCCCTGCTTTTCAAGTGTAAGCGACTCTGGAAGTTTTTGGCCTACGATCTTCCCAATCAATGCCACAGTTGTGTACATCAATGACGGCGTTATGAACAAGAATTTATACCTAAAGCGAATGGGAATTTCAACTATACAGTAATGGCTCTGATCCAAACCATCTCGCAACTCAGAAAGCCACCCACAGGCCACGATGGCTGTTGAAATCCAGGACTCAGGCACCATTAGCATTGACAATAAACTGATCAAGATCTCAAATCTGTCCGAAAACCCTATTGATAGCCCCGAAGAGTCTACCAAACCAGACATCAAGCAAATACACAACTTGAGAGGGCTTGAAACAATTGCTGAAAAGACATTAAGTCCACAAACTTTCGCTCACTATCATACTGGTGCTGACGATGAGATCACTTTAGTGGAGAATGAACGAGCTTATAAGATAATCTACTTCAATACAAGCATCCTAGACTCTGTATTCCAAGTCAACTTGAAAGAAGAGATACTAGGTGCCAAATCTTCATTGCCTTTCTACTTGACCGCTTTTTCCGGTGCTGATTTGGATAACAAAGTTAGTGCTGAAAGACCGTTAGCTTCAGGTGCTGGTAAGGCCGGTATCCCACAAATGATCCCAGGAATAACCAAGCTCCCCTTACAAGAACTGGTAAATGATTTCAACAATTAGCTGACCAATGGTTACAGATCTACGTTAGAGAGTCAATAGAGGCAACCAGGAAGTTTATCAACGAAATTGAGGCCACTAAAAAGATTACTGCATTGGTGTTCACTGTTGACACGGCTCAATTAGGTAGAAGAGAGACTTTCTCCAGGCTAAGAGAGATTCATCGTTCCATAGTGCTACTGCAGCCTTTTCAAACTTGAACTGGGATGATTTGGTGGATGTCAAACAAAGCACTAAGTTGAAAGTGGTGTTGAAGGGGATTCAGTCCGTTCTCGATGCCATCAAGGCCGCAGAATTAGGATTTGACGGGATTATCATCTCGAATCACGGTGGTTGAGAATTAGATACCACCAAATCCTCCATTGAGATTTTAAGTGAAGTCATCCCTGAGCATGGTCTTCGTAGTAAGATTGAGGTATTGATCGATGGTGGGGTCAGAAGAGGCCCAGATGTTGTCAAAGCCATCGCTTTGGGTGCTAATGGTGTTGGATTGGGTCGACCATTCCTATATGCCCTGCAGACATACCGAGAAGCTGGTGTTCTAAAAGTTATTGAGTTGTTGAAGGAGGAGATCGAGTTGACTTTAAGATTATTGGGTGTCAAGGATATCAATGATGTTAGTAGGACTCATATTGATACCATTGGTCTAGCAGGGAACAGATACACTGGTAAAGAGAACAAGTTGTCACTATAATGTTTATTATCTCGAACTTTTGGATATATTTCATTAGTATAAATCTTGATCTTGATCATCATCATCATCATCGTATACCTTCTCTTCGTTCCCATTGTCTGCATCTTTGGCTGCTTCGTCCAGAGCAGTCAACTTGGCCATAATTTGTACCACAAAGGGTCTTATTTCATTGATCTCCATTATGCTCAGATTATCCAATTGTAAATGACTTTCATTGATCAGGCCGAGACCTCTTTTCACCTTGATGAGTCTAATCTCCTTCAGGTCCTGTATAAGCGATTTCAGCTTATGTGCCTCGTCTTGTAAATCATCGGGGGCCTCGTCGAAGAAGATCTTGGAGAGTTCCAACCAGTTATGTGGAAGAGAGCTGAAGCTCTGTGTTTCGTTGAGTTCATATTTGTACAATTCTTGCAATTTCGAGACCGTGAGCCATTTGGGTGGCACGATGGAGCACTTTCTTTGTGATTTCAAGATGACAGCGAACCAAAGGGGAACAGAGACCCTGTGCAAAGCTCGAAGTTTTGGGATCTCATCGGTGATCAAGTCGATCCCGTTCATGGTGTAACGGGGCAGGATCTGGATGTGCTGGTTCTCTGTGATGAACTGGATTTCCTGAGGAGAAAACGTCTCTTTCAGCTTGTTGGGAAGAGCCATTGTGTGGTGGATTTGTGTGATGAACTTGGGTAATGCCTCTTGTAATGTCTCTTTAGTTACATTTTTGTTATGTTTAATGAGTGTTTGGCGTCGTCAGTCCCTAGAGACTTAAAAAGGCTGATGACATAAGCAACACACAGAAAAAAAAATTTCAGTAGTGAAATTTTACCAAAGACAAGTTAAAGTCTTCTTTCACCACGCTAAAACTCGCAAACACCACCTATCCAATATGCATTTGATGTTCACTTTAGGCGAAGACGGCAAGAGAGACTACACTTTAAAGAAGGCCACCGAAGGTGGTGAAATCACAAAGTCTGCCCACCCTGCCAGATTCTCTCCAGATGACAAGTACTCGAGACACAGAGTCACTTTAAAGAAGAGATTCGGTCTGCTACCTACCCAGCAAGAAGCCATCAAGTACTAAGAGTCCTTGAATGATGCAATGATATAGAGACCGAGAGACTGAGAGACATCCTCCACCCACTACTGAGGGTCTTATGACTTCAGAGATCACTGCGATGAGCTATGAAAAGTTTCCAATATATCAGAGAAAAGGTTGAATATAACCGACAGGATTGTATAATAGTTTTTAATTTAGGGATAATAGGTTAGAAAATAGACGTAGCCACCACTCAGAAGCTTTCTACTATGAGAAACACCACACGGGACATTAATATACCTCAGCTATAGGTTAATCTCATCTCTACAATAGTAAAACGAATAAAAAAAATCTCCAATCGAGACTCCACACACGAAACTCTTCGCAACTCCTATAGGTTACCAAACAACAATGTTTCTCGCGAGAAGACTCGTGCCCAGGGCCAGTGCCACTACCATAGCTGCAGGTGCACAAAGACGCCCTCAGAGCCAATTGGTCCCTGCTGAGTCTAAATTGAAGCAGATCTCAGACTCCAACAGGGACTTGATTCTTTCCATCTTAAGACTCACCACCACAAGGAGGGAAACAAACCAATATTTGAACAAGTACTCCTCCTCTTTCAACTCTCCTTACAACTCGCACACCGAGGACCCGTTTCGTGTGATATTCATCAAGATCAGAGGCAATCTGTACAATTTTGAAACTGGGACACTGAGAAGGTTTAGTAGAACGTTGGACTACTTGCAGAAACTAGGTGCTAATCCAATCATCTTGATCGATTCAGACTACATCTCCAAATATCAGGACATTAATAAGTACAACTTCCATCAAATTGATAATTTCCTGTTCAATCAGTTCCATCATTTCACAACATTGATGAAATCGAGTGACAACCAATTGAACTTCATCCCAGTTAGATGCTCACTTTCAAATGACGAGGCCTCACAAGTATCCTTGGACAAGCCGATCCTGAATTTCTTAGAAACTGGCACTATTCCTATCTTATTCCCATACATCTTTGACCATAAAAGATCCAGGGAATTTATCGTCAACTCATCCAACTATTTAGAATTGTTGATGGACAAACTTTTAGATTTGAACAAGGACAAAGAGAGACTATCAGTGGAAAAGATCATCTTCATTGATGAGCTGGGAGGGATACCATCCATTGAACGTTCCAATAATTCACATGTCTTTATCAACTTATCCCAAGAATTCGACCAAATAGTGGCAGAGCTACATATTGGCCATTTGGACATCAATGATCGTGAGATCCATTCACAAAACTTGAAGAGCATGTATGACCTAATCACAAGAAGTCCTAACGATATCACTGGGTTGATCACAACATTGGACATCGCGGTGGAGAGCTTGAACTTGAATCCTATCATTTATAACGTGTTGACGGATAGAAGTCTCGTTAGTTCTTCGTTGGCACCTGTCAAGTTCCGTTCTAATGAAAACTTGACTGAACGTGTCACGAAGACCACAATTATTAAGAAAGGATTCACCATCCATGAGTTCACCTCCATTGATGAATTGGACCATCTTAAGTTTAAGGCCCTGATTGATGATTCTTTCAAGAGATCAATCAATTTGGATCATTACTTCTCAAGGATTAAAGGAATCGTTTCAAAGATCTTCATCGTTGGTGACTATGAAGGTGTCGCTGTGATTACTAATGAAACTTCCAGAGAGACAGGTGAGACGTATCCTTACCTTGACAAATTCGCCATTTCACGTCAGGCTCAAGGTTCATTAGGTGTTGCAGATATCATCTTCAATCTATTAAGAAGGCAATACGCTAAAGATGTGCTGATCTGGAGATCTAAGAAAGTCAACCCAGTAAACGGTTGGTACTTTCAAAGATCTAGTGGGACATTCAATTTGGAGAATAGTGAATTCAGACTGTTTTGGAACAGTGAGAAGAGATTCACAAGGGATAAGTTCAAGTCATTCATCGATATCACAAGGACCATTGAACCTTCTTGGGATAAAAACTAAAATTATTAAATACATCAAAAATTCATTATTCTATATAAATCTATGAAGTCCCATCAATACTCTGTCCTATCCATTCTGATAGGGTGTCATCGATGATATATCCAGCGATGGAAGAGCCTTCGAACCTGACCGTTTCGCCTTGGTCGAGCACTTGTCTTAAGAATCTGAAATGTGTGGAATCACCTTCAACTTGGAAATCTTGTAAGATCCCCTTCACAACGGATAAAGTCAACTTGAACTGATCATGATTGATTGTCATTTCGAATTTTGGCGTTGCGCCATACTTCCATTCCCAAGTCTGTAATCCTTCACTGATCTGTGTCACTTCTTCGGGCATCTCATCGTCATTAATCTCAAAATATGGAGTTTCTACACCATATTGTTCATCAAAGGCATCAACAACAGCAGCAATGAAATCATCATTCTCAATTTTGAGGTTGGTGACTTTCGAAGACACACTATCAACTGCATTGCATTTAACCTCAATATGTTGCTGACCTTCCTTCTTAAGCAATTGTCTCAACACAGATAAGTTTGAATCCAATAACATCGTACCATGATGGTATGACTTACCTTTTGAAATTTTGAACGCACTCCCAGAGACTTTGAACCTCGCTTTAGAAGTTATAATATCACCTCTTTCATTCTGCGTCAATTCTTCACATATCTTTAATTCGTTCAACTTGTTCACTATAACAGAACCGAAATGGTCACGTTGGAAGTGTTCCCTTGTATTGATGAAACTATAATTGACATTTCTCAGATCATGCACCACTGTACCACCTCCCGATTTCCTTCTTATCAATGGGATTTGTAATTCGTTCAACACTGGCAGGTTCACCTCCTTCCAAGGGTTTTGATTCTTCCCAATGACAACGCAAGGTGAATTCACATAGAAAATCAACCTATGAGCCTTGAATTCGGTGGTTTTATCAAAAGGTGTGTTTTGAAAGATATAGTCCTCCAGGGCAAGGTTCTTATAAGGATTGGATGAAGTTGACCTTATGATCAATGGTTTGTTCTCCTTAATATAGTCTAATAAAGTCCGGGTCTGTGCTGGAGTGGACTCATTGAACTCGTTGATGAATACCTCATTATCAACACCGTACAATGCATTCAGCTCGTTATTTATATCATCAATCTCATCTTCGATATTACCAGGCACATTGGTACCACTAATCCCAGGGGCAATGTTCCCAGTGAACACATCTGAATAGTAATTATTCAAATCAGCATATTTATCATCGCCTTTCAAGTTATCCTCGTTGAAGGGGGTTGTTGGCCCAAATTTTGCAGTGTTGGACTTGGAAGTGTATAGTCTGGTGAAAGGGAGCCGTATTGGGTGGAGTTTCCTTAGGAACAGTGTCATCTTAGGAAAAGTTGTCTGTGTTTGGCACGACTTATGTCTTACGCATTGTAAGATCTTGAATTTTTTCGAAAAGCAAAAAAAAGTTCAAGCTCATCACCAAAGAGAGCCTCCATACAAACAAATCACCAACAATGGACAGGAAATACCCGCTCGAGACGCTCCTCTTGTCGCGCTCCTACGACTCCAAGGCCAAAATCGTCGAACTCTTGGAGCAACGGTACGCTTTGAACGACAAGCCAACGCTATCATTCCGACCAACAACTGCTGAGGAGACAATAGACAAATCATCATTAATAACGAGATTAAAGAACGAAAAGATCAAGTATCAAAAGACCAAATCCCAGGACAAGACCAAAGTCGTTTTCAAGAAATTCATCAAGAAGAATCAAATCCTTCAAAGAATCATCAAGAATAAACTCCAAAGGCTGCGAAAGGAGCAACCAGGCATCAAACATGATGTGACAAAGTTCAAAGAATGGGCAAAGCTCTCACACTACGAGGACTATCTAAAGCTGAACGAGCTCTGGACAGGGTATATCCAGGACCTTCTCCAAATAAACTTCAACGGTGGTAGGTTCCCAACCAACGCACAGCAGATTCTCTCGAAGCTCTCTGCAGCTGAGTTCAACGGTGCCTTCATCCGTGTGATCAAGTCCTCGAACAAGAACCTCGTTGGTAAACATGGGATCGTTGTCTGGGACTCGAAGAACTTCTTCATCATTGCACAGGCGAGGGAGGAGGGAAACGTTGAGTCTGTTGGTGGACTTAAACTTGTGGAGAAGAAGAACAGCATCTTCAATTTCGTTGTTCCCCTATACGAGCTAGACTCCAATATTGATGAAAGGGATGACGATTACTTGGAGTTCTCCATCATCGGTTCGAGATTCCAGTACAGAAGTGCTGACAGATCTGGTAGAAAGTTCAAGGGGCGTAACGTGGACGACTTGGATTTATAATGTTTACAGCATTGCATTGCATACAAAGAGAGAAAGAGCTTTAAAGAATAAATAAACCGTGATAACACGGGTATCAATGATCAAACATTAGATGAAACACGTATAAAAACAGCACAGATGATGCTTCACAGAAGGGGAATATCAGCCGATCTCATCATTTCTCAAACTTCTTCTTTCTGCGGAGACCTTTCTTCAGGCGTCTGTTGCGCTTGTCATTGAAGAAGGTATCCTCGGTGTAGGTCTCCACCTCCATATCAAGAGGTTTGATAACACCAGAAGCAGGCTCATAGTCTTGAGGTGGGACCCTGGAGCGCAGTGTCTTGGACATCTGAATATCACCGATCTCGTTCTCCAGGTCTTGTTGTTCCACAATACGCGGAGAGCCACATGGGCTGTTGCCGTTAACAACGTCTGTGGCAGTTAGAGCAGCCACCTCAGCGTAGGACAAGTTTCTCAAGTCCACGTCCACAAACTCGTCAACATGTTCGGCGTTGGAGATGGCGATGACCTGGTTGTCCGGGGTCAACTTCTTGGAGGTGGCGATTGCTATGGTGGAGTCGGCAACCGTCAAGGTGTGGGTCTCTTCGTGGGAGGCGTTCTTTCTGAACGGGAAGAGGAACTTGAGCATGATATGTGTGTGTGTGTATGTAAGAATGTATGAATGTATATGTGTGTGTTGTTTGTAGTGATATCGTGAGCTTGCACAGTTGCTTAGAGCTTTAGTCTGAGTCGCTTTAAAGACGCGTTGTTGTTTTACGGGAGAATTCGGCAAGTTGTTTGTGGTTTATTTAAAGATAAGATCCTTTGGTTGGGGCCACAGAATACTAAATCTATACAACAATGAAGATCTCGAGAATTTGACACAAAAATTTAGAGTTTTTGTCTCTTTTGGGATGGATCAAGGTCCTAAAGAGGGTTTAAAGCGGTCAAATTAGACAGAATAATCTGTTTGACCAATTTACACCGATTTACACCGATTTTAACGCTACAAAACTCCATCTTATTTTATAATTTTTTTTGACCTTTTCTCAATTAGACAAATTATAGATATACACACGTCCGATTAATATAATTTAAACCCCTAAAAATACATTGATGAAGGGCAGCTAGCTTGAGTATAGCAACATAGTAATACCCAAATAAACCGCTCTGTTTGAGACTTTCACTTCACTTCAACTTGTCTCACAAATTTCGTTTTCTATCTTTCCTTTCATAACCTCATAACTAAAAATCAAACAAAAACTTTTTAAGTATGACCTCTTTTCTTCCTCTATGCAATGTATCAATATCAGTATCAGAAAAGAAGGACAACGCAAGTTTTCCTATTTCCCAATTATGAATAAATGACTTATTTTCTTCTGAATGAGGTACCTTCAGTCAACTTGGCCTTACCACCGGTTGGTTGGGTCAAGACAGTGGTACAGGAGTCACAAGTGACAGCAGTTTGAGCGTGTGAGAAGACAGTGGTGATGTTCAGACAACCAGGACATTTGACATCCATGAAGTATGATCTTGGTGATTGGACTAAAGTCTTCAATTTGTGTTGCTTAGCTTCGGTAGCTGGAGATGGGTGTAATAAATCTTGAACTAAAACCTGTTTAACAATGTTAGTAATCTCATTCAGTTAGATTGATTAGCAGAAGGTGTTTGTGAGTTGTACATTGGTTGAGTTTTCCCTTGACACATCATCACGCCAGTGTCAGTTAGCCACCTGAAAAAAAAATGACAGAACTTCCCCTGTGCAACTCTAGTTTTGGGTTACTTTTGCATTTTGCCAGATTACGATTCCTTGAACTCAGTTGTTCATGTTATGATGTCTTTATGTCTTGATGTTGGGTTCTTGCCACCTTGGAAAATTCTTCAAAAACAGTAATCTCTAATAAATTGCAATTCTACTATCCAATAACTCTCTTGAAATGGGTGCACTGTTCAGGGCGATGTTCTCTCCCAATGTCCTCATCATTTGCCATCTTGAAAGCTTCATAGGACGTACCATTTTGATATAACTTGTGATTAACAAATTCCCAAAACTCTCAAAAACAAGGGCGGAAAGATATGCTTATAAAAGAAAACTTTTCAAACTGATTTGCCAAAAGAAAAGTTGGAGAATGACGGAAACAGTAATTTTCGCTGATTGGTGTTGGGGTGTTCAGAGAAAACACGATTGACCTTCAGCCCTAAGTCACGTGAGGCTTCAAAGATTGAGGAAGCCCTAATAAGCAAGGCGTTATAATTGTAGAATATACGAGATGTCAAGTACAAAGTGTTTGAAGAGATGATTGGAGACTCACTCACCAACACCGATACCTTCAATGATGTACACAAGAATGGGAGAGGCAAGTTTTGGTGCGGTATTCGGTCTTTGAAGCTGCACCTCTTTGATCTCTCTTGAAGCTTTGTACTCTGCTTTGATATATCAAGGAACCCCATGCTTCTACCAATTTTGGCAAGGATTGTACCAAGATCTGGAGGGTATGTCTGTGATTTTCGGGCAAATGCAGCGGATGTTCCGATGGAAGAGTTGGGAGTTGATTCTAGTAGACGTCAAGTTAGATCTAAAGTGAATCCACTAAGTCTCAGACTTATATTCAATGATCATTGGAGACTATGAGTGAAAAGACCTTGTCAGATAGAAGATTTGGATTCTTTCACAATTTCACAAATCTTCAACCTGTTGCTAACTGCTCTTAGCATTGATGAAAGTTGTGTAATTGTTGAATGAAATCTGTTAGTTACCCAATTTGTTCATTCAATTGAACTTCCTTCGGCCGAAACTCTCAATTCGTATTTTGTCTCGGGAATTCCCCGGAACCCCGTTCCCTCTATAGCCTCGGTTCCATACAAAGATAAAGTAAGGAGAAAGAGAACATTTCATTTGAAACCTGGAGAAACATTTCCATCTTCCACAACTTCCCAACCAGGCTCCACAATGTCCACGGTGACAGAACTCCCAGCGGAGATTTGTGCCAACTACACCCTCAAGGACAATGAAAAGTTGCTTTCACTGTCAATCCCAACTTCAAGAGACCCTCAGGGCCGTGGTTTAGTAGGGATATTGACATATCCTCCAACGAGCTTGATCCCAGAGGATCAGTTGGTTAAGAGCCCAACCTCCTCGGAGAACCACTACCCTCCAACGCATAAACTTGCCGTCATTCTTCATGGGAAAGGTGGGCATAAGAATTATTGTTATCAGGCACTATTGGCCCAGGATTTGGCGTCAAAGTTAGGAACGTACAGTTTCAGATTTGATTTCAGAGGCTGTGGTGATTCTCAGGGTAATGAGGACAATGAAGAGGGGAGAAAAGTTCTACAAGACGTTGAAGACATTGAACTTGTACTTGATACATTTATCAATGGTGCCAAATACGAACAAATCGGGATCAATTTGTTACCAAACTCCATCATTGGTCATTCAAGAGGTGGTGTTGCCATGTTTAGATGGGCTTTAATCCAACAGGAGAAACTGGAAAGAAATGAGCCTTATCAGTTTGTTCCAAATTTGATCAATGGTGCTGCCAGATTCGAGGGGAACAGACTATTATCTGATATTGGAACAAAGACAAATCATGGACGGTTTTTAAAACAATATAGATTGGGTACGTATCAGGATGTTAAGATTCCTGATGCGGAGGTGATAGACTTAGCCTCGCAGAAACTTGATCATCTGAAATTTTTAGATGATGAAATCCAAGTGTTGAGTATCTATGGTCTTGCTGATCATATTGTACCAATTGAAGATTCTACACATTTTGCCAATTTGTTAGGGTCAAGACATAAATTGGTATTTATCCCTAATGCTGACCATAACTTTTATGGTGTCCAGGACATCAACGAGTCAAATGCCGAACAATTGAATCCGGACAATTTACCATTGAATAAAAGTGGCAGAGTCAATTGGAATTATAAAGTTACTAGAGAAATTATTGACTGGCTACACACTTTGAACGATACACAGAGATTCAAGGACTCTACAAAATCTATCTATTATTATCCTAGATGGAGAGATATTGATGGGATTGCCAATTTCAGAGACGTTGGTGGCTGGAGAACCAAAGATGGTAAACACTACGTGAAGGCTGGTATTATCTATAGATGTGCAAATCCATCCACTGTCACTGAAAGGGGTAAGAAGCAACTGAACCAATTGGGCATTAAGATGTTTTTTGATTTCAGATCTTTTGGTGAATTCTCTCAGAATGGAGGACTAGATATCCCAGGGATCGATGTTAAAAACGTCCCAGTGTTCCGCACCACTGACTTATCACCACAGGCCCTTGCATTACGTTATAGAAACCTGTTGGCCTCCTGGTACACTTACAAGTTTGTCTATCGTGATATTCTGTCACATGGTGTCACAGCTTACAAAGAAGTGTTTGAATTCATGAGAGACCATCCTAATGAGCCCTTTGCATTCAATTGTCAGGCAGGTAAGGATCGTACCGGTGTCATGGCGATGCTGATCCTCTTATTACTGGATGTTGACCATCACACCATTTCCAAGGAGTATGAATTGACCACCATCGGGCTAATCCCAAATCATGAAGGCATTAAAGAGGAGTTCTACCACATGTTGGAAGGATTCAAGAATAAAATGACTGTTGATGATCCACAGTCTGCCGGATTGCAAGACGGATTGGGCTTGACTGAAGAACAGATGTTTCAAAACTTGATCAGTTCAAAGTATGAAAGTATGTTGGCTGCCATTGAAATGTTCAATAAGGAGTTTGGTGGGATTAAGAAGTATCTCAAAGAAAATTTGGGGCTCAATGACCAGGATTTGGAGGCTATCAAGGATAATCTCTTGGTCAGTTCAAGTCCATATCCTGATCAGAACTCGTTATGGAAACATCGTTTTAAAAGTGGTAGCCAACTATGAACAAAGTAACCAATACATGATTTAGAAAGTTTGCGAGATTGTAATATATGTTTGGGTATACTACAACAGATTTGAGTAATAATAAGGCTAAAGTTAACCGAAATAAAAGAAGCTGATACCACTGAAAACCAAAAAAAACACCGAAGAACTGAACAGAAACATAAACATTATATAGGACATTTCAAAATCATTATAAACTAGAAAGCAAGTATTATTGAGCTGAAGGAAAAGCTGGAAAAGGTTTAAAAATTTGAAGAGCGAGCATCATTAAATTCAAGCCCTTTATCTTCATTCAACCCACTCTTGGCTCTCAATCTCAGCTGTTCTAATTCTTCATTGTTTCTCTGTTCACCTTTCTCAACAACCAAGTTTCGTAACAATTTATTCTCCATTTCCAATGTTTGAATCTTCTTCTCTAAAGTCAGTGTCAATTCGTTTAATTCACGAACTGACCTTTCTAATTGTTGTTCCTTCAATTTCTTCTTGATTCTAAATCTAGCAGATGCGGCAGTATTTCTTCTTCTCTTATCTAGTTCAGCATCACCAGTTGGTTCAACTTTCATGGAACCTCTTCTGCTTTGACCACTAGCACCTGGTGTTGACCCAGTTGAACTGCTGTTGGTTGTTGCGGATGGGTTCACGGAATTGGTAGCATGGTTGAATTCAACGTCATTTGGTTCAGTTTTGAAGTTTGGATGACTTTCAAGCTGGTTATTCAGAGCATTAACAGCAGTGGTATCGTTCGGTACAGTTGGTCCCTGGGACTCACCTTGATGTTGAGCAACTAAGGCAGCCAACGCATCGATTTGCGTTTGGGATAGACCAGCAGCGATTAATGAGGACTGAGCACCTGGGGGCACTACCACCTTTGGCAATGTGGTCAACAAGTCATTCGTATTCACGGAGCTTGGAGGTAGTTCTTGTTCTTGATTGTTGTTATCGCTGTTGTGATTGCTCAAACTATGGTTGACCAAACTGTGGTTGCTCAGACTTTGGTTACTCAGACTGTGGTTGTTTAGTGAGGATAACGGTGATAAGATGTTAGAGATACCAGTGTTGAAATTGCTTTGTTGAAGAGTGGAAAAGGTCTTAATTCCGTTATTGTTACCGAGATTGGATGCTGGAGAGATCTCGTTGAATCTGTTCAACAAGTGTTCACTTTGTTGATGTAGGTTGTCATTGTTCTGGTCGTCTTGTTTTGGCTTGTCTTCGTCTGGGAACACGAACGAGTCATCAGCAAAGGCAGATAGTTCTGCTGTCAATCTCTCGTCGACTTGGGAAGGGTCGTCAATTTCGGGCATGAATGTATCAACGTACACAAGTTGCTCTAGTATCGCCGCAGGTGTGATGTTGTCGTCGTTGTGGTTGTTGTTGTTGTTCATGATGGTGGACTGATGATTCAAGTCTAATATATAACTGTGTAAAGGTCGTGGCTTCTTGCTATAATGGGGCGCAAACGAGGGGGAATAACCGGGAAGACGTTGGGAGGGAAACTTCAACTAGTCTGCACAAGGGATTAGGCCATCCAGAGTTTCTTATAACCAAAGTTGGTTGGAAGAACTTGTTGATCCACACTTTGATGCCCCCTCTTCTATTGTGGTTCTAGATTTTCCTAATTGGAGAAGTGTGTCCTTACCACAGTTTACAGACGACATCCCACGTGACACACTTTCGCGGGAAGCTGCAAATCCGCGCTTTTTGACAGTTTTTTTTGTGGCGTTTGGAAATTTTTGTGTCAAAGAGAAAAACACCAACAGCAGTTTTTGAGGTTTTGTAATGAGGGAAGAAGGTTACTGCTGACTTTTAAACTGGGTGGTGTGTTTGGTGTGAGCGTGCTTAGTATGTGTGTATGGGTTTCTAATTGAAAGCCTTGCTTTCCATTTCTTCCATCGGCTTTATCTCTCAGGGCATGGGTGGACTGGACCTAACTGCCACCATTTGAATAGTGTCTTTAAGCCTTCGCGAACCAGAATAAACGTGTCAAGCGTAGAAAAGCCACGGTGGATTTTATGATGTAAACTGAAGTATATAATAGTATGGGTCATGGCTCCTAATCTTACTACTTTAAGGTACTCGAATGTCGTCCTTGCTAGCTGAAAAGTCCGTGACTCGTCAACAGCCATGAAAGTTGCAGCTGTTAAGCCGAAGTGATCCGATTAGAGGATCATTTCAGCCACCTGATTGACCTCGGGTGTTTCCATATCTTGAGTTAGTATATTCGAAACTCATACAAACTAAGTGTATTCTCATTCATGTGAAATGAAGGCCGATTAAATAGGAAAGTATCTCCAGATGTATGCAACGAGTAATATGATTTCTTGCCCGTCAGTATGGACTTAGCAGCTTTCAACTGTTTTTTCTTTTCTTCAGCAGGTTGACGTGGATGTTTGTCTGAAGTTCTCATGGACTTGAAATAACCTAAGATCAAGGGCGGGAGTCTTGCTGTCACACTTTCTTTTGATAGTACACTTCATAATT
>JAKTWU010000305.1:0-29002 GCA_030582435.1 Taiozyma onychis
AACTCATTTAGAGCTCTAGCAATTTCCAAAAGTGTAGCACTTCCTGAGTTTGGATCACCAGCACCACCTTTGATCCAAGCATCACGATGATTACCAAGAATGATCACCTTGTCCTTCTCTTCACCTTCAATCAAACCGTAAACATTGTAGATATCTTCAACGGAATAAGTATTGTTGTTAAAGATGTTCAATTCAACACCAGGGGCAGGGCCAGTAGAATAATCAAACTCACAAATACCACCTTCAAATCCTAACTTCTCACCATGACCGTTCAACTTGGATAAGATTGGGATCACCTCTTTGAATGAGATTGGTAAGGATGGTATACGTGGGATCGTGGTTAAATTAGCTAGAGCCTCTGGAGATTTATCAGTGAATCTTGTTGGATCACCAGGTAAATATGACAAAAACTCCACAGAACCACGTTGAATCGAAGATGGATTTCTCCCGGAACCCTTTGGATATGTCTCCACATCATTTCCAACTGGATCATCTGCTGGGTCAGAATAGATCAATACACCCACAGCACCAAGATCCTGTGCAAACTTCACTTTCAATCCTCTATAGATGTCACCATACCTAACAATAACAATCTTCCCCTGAATAGAGACACCAGCATCAGTCAATTTCTTGAAATCTTGCATCGTACCATAATTGGCAAACACCTACTCTTGAGTGACATTCCCATTCGCTGAATATCCATGGAAGGCAGGGACAAGGTCATCACCCATTGTAGTTGGATCCTCGATCAATTTATCCTCCACCAAACTTGGCTCATAGACAGACTTGCCATCAACAAACAATTCCAAATGAGAACCAGTAGGAGTGTTTAAATACACGTTGAATGGCTCAATTTTGGCCTCAAATCCATACTCTTTGAATTTATCAGCTGTAAATTCAACCAAGTCATAGCCTTTTCCTGCTAAATGAATAGAACCGTTCGTGTATCGTTGTAACCACTCACCAGCGTAGTTAGATGACTTTAACACGTCCAAGTATTGCTCGGATAATGTGGCCAGGTCTGGTTGTTGCTCCTCTAAGGACACTATTGGTGAACAAACGTTAGAATAGATCAACACAGAGCCAGCTAAGAGACCAATAAAATTCAACCATTTATAACTCAGCTTCTTCTTATGGAAAACTTCCTGTTTTTCAGCAACTATCAAGGGAGTCATATCCTGTACACACTTCTTGTAATTCTCTTGCTGCAGTTTGAGACTCTTGAGGCTCCCAACATTTCAAAGATTTGAAAGATTCGGTTCCCCTTTTAATACTGATAACTTATGAAGACTTTCTTAATTGGGATATATCTCCGGCACTAAAAATAAAAAGGAATGTGGTGTATGGATGTATTTTTTCTTGATAAGATAAGGAACCGTTTTCAATGGTTTAAGGCAATGGGTTTGAGCGGATTTTGGATGGATTAGGCTTGTCTTGGTTTGCCAAAGTCACAATCTCTACAAAATCAAAAGTAAACTCTTCACACATATACACATATGTCAATTTCGCTACTATCAACTCTTTCGTAACCAAATCAATTGGTGATTTATAAACGGGCAAAGACATTGGCCTTCTTAGCAGAAACTCTCAAGATGTTGGTCCACTTGGCAACATTCTTGAAGTCAAGATCTTCAACTGCTTCTGTGATACCAGGTAATGATTGACCAGCGTAACCGGTGTATCTACCACTGGCAAAAACAACATGTTTGAACCATTCTCTACCGTTCAACCCACCATGGTGCAATAAGAAGGCGTCCTTTTCAAAGTGTTGCAACAAGGAATTGTACTTGTGGACTTTTCTGTTGAATAAGAATCTCTTGATTGGATTGTGGGATTTGGAGACTTCGTCATCCCATTCGATTTGTAATGAGGACAAGGTGGCATCCAAAACACCAGCATTACCGATTAATTCATCCAGTTCAGTCAAGGTGGCATTGACCAGCAACTCAAATTTTGAAACGTCCTTATGTTCGAAGTATGAGCAACTCGATTCCAAAACAACGTTATTAGAGTACCATTCCTTTGGAAATCTATCCTTTAAGTTAGTGAAATAACCCTTCAAGGCAGTGGCATAAGTAGTGGAGTTGAAAGCAGTCAACAATTTCTGTTCACTCAAGTTCAAAACGACTAACCCAATGTACTTGGCCAAAGCGTTATGGAAGACGAAACCTGGGTCAGCAAACTCAGACATCCAATGGAAAGAATCATAATTGGAGTGGTAGTGATAGACAGGATCACCTTTACCAACGCTGAACCCGACATCAAATGAGGTGATGCCCAAATGCTCAAAGAATGAAGTGTAGTCAGAACCAGAACCTAAGATGGAAATTTTCGATTCACTTAAGAACTGTTCTTTCAAAGTCTTTTCAGAGCCAGGATAATAGATCTTATCAGCTACGCTTAATAAAAATTCGTTCAGCAAAGGAGAAGAAGCCAAGCTGAAATGAGTACCGGTGACAGCGGCATCCGTATTAACGTAGGCAACAACAGATTTCTGTAATCTCTTTGCATAGTTTTCAGCAAAAGCAGTAGAACCTAATAAACCATATTCTTCACCATCCCATGATGCCAACAAGATCGAATAACGTGGCTTGTAACCGGTCTTGAATAACTCATTTAGAGCTCTAGCAATTTCCAAAAGTGTAGCACTTCCTGAGTTTGGATCACCAGCACCACCTTTGATCCAAGCATCACGATGATTACCAAGAATGATCACCTTGTCCTTCTCTTCACCTTCAATCAAACCGTAAACGTTGTAGATATCTTCAAAGGAATAAGTATTGTTGTTAAAGATGTTCAACTTGACGTCTGGAGCTGGACCCGTTGAATAATCAAATTCTGGTAAGCCACCCTCAAACCCCAATTTCTCACCATGACCGTTCAATTTGGATAAGATTGGGATCACCTCTTTGTATGAGATTGGTAATGATGGGATTTGTGGAACACTGGTCAAGTTTGCTAGAGCCTCTGGAGATCTGTCGGTGAATCTAGTTGGATCACCGGGCAATGAGGACAAGAATTGGACAGAACCACGTTGAATTGAAGATGGGTTTCTACCTGGGCCCTTTGGATAGGCTTCTTCATCTAGAACATAATCATCAGCTGGGTCAGAGTAAATCAAGACACCAGTTGCACCTAAATCTTGAGCAAATTTCACTTTTAACCCTCTAAAGATCGCACCGTATCTGACGATAACAATCTTACCATTAACAGAAATACCGGCATCAGTCAATTTTTTGAAATCTTGGACAGTACCATAATTGGCAAAGACGTACTCCTCTGTGACATTTCCATATGCGGAGTAACCATGGAATGCAGGGACCAAATCGTCACCAATTGAGGTTGGATCTTCTGGCAATTTGTCTTCGACTAATGTTGGTTTGTATGCGGATTCACCATCAACGAACAACTCCAAATTAGCGCCGTTTGGTCTATTTAAGTAGACGTTGTAAGGCTCAATTGATGATTCAAACCCGTATTCTTCGAATATATCAGCAGTGAACTCAACCAAATCATAACCTTGGCCAGCTAAATGGACAACTGAAGTATACTTCTTCAACCAGTCACCAGCTAAATTAGAAGTGCTCAACACGTCCAAGTACTGTTCTGATAAGGAAGCAATGTCATCTTTGTCGTCAAAAGCCACGAATGGATTATCACCAGCTTTGGTGGATAGCAATGCTGCACCAGCTAGCAAACCAGCCAAGTTCAGCCACTTATAGTTGACTCTCTTCTTGGACACCTTGCCCTTCTCTTCAATTGATAATGAGACCATCGTTTGAGCTTGAGTAAGGGTTTTTCTCCTATTGAAACGTTGCGTGTTGAGGGATCTTTCAGCCTTTTATACAACTCTCGGGCGATTTCCCGATCAGGGTAGTTCTCCGAGGGGTGTCTGGATGTTTTAGATTCCTTTGCTGATAAGATCGTCGTCATCACATTGTCCAACTTAGTGAATTTCGGAAGAGGTTACCGACGATTGAGTAATTGTTAGGGTGCTATAACTGATATTCTGAAGCTTAAGGGTCTACAGGTGAGATATATAGTACGCAATTAATGGTTCAGGTCTCATGATTGGAGCAGGGTTAGTAATGGTTGACTCAGTGGATGTTGGGCCTGCTAAATGATTCATGTATGGGCCTAAGGTATAATAGATGCCCAACTCAACAGCTACTTTACCTAGATGACCAGACATGCCAGCCAGGTCATAATCAGTTAACGTTTTTGAATGGGGATATTGATGGTGCTCAAATACACCACAGACACATGAGAGTCTTGAAATGTTATAATGGTAGTTATCATTAAGTCGTATTTAGACGCAATTTTAGTAGAAACCAATCCTCAAAAGTTTCTGCAACCTCAAAGACCTCGTACTTGGAAGTTGTTGAACTTCACTACGTGATAAATGAGATATTTGGGTACGTTGCTAGTGGCCTTTGTTTCAAGTGGCTCAAATGCAACCAATGCTTTGTTGTATTAAAAACCAACAACAAAATGCTAGCTATGAATATATAGATATACCATCAGTTTTCCTTCTTATCATCATTGGTGTACGTTCTTGCGAAGCTGTACTTCACAAGGATCCAAGCCATATGCACCGGCTTTAAATCTGGCCATAGGACATCCAAAAGCTCGATATGAACATTGTGAGAACTGACTTGCCATAGCAAAAAGTCACTCAATCTCGAGACACCAGAAGTTCTTATAAGGAGGTCCAGTGGTGGTTGTCCACCTGTGAATAAGTTATCCTCGATCAGTTGTTCGTTTATAAGCTCCGCTGGTTCCTTGGACGCAACAATGGTCTTTAATGATGACGTAATTTCATAACGGGATGTATATGGGAAGCAAACATTCAGGATGGCTCTGGTGTTGTTCTTTGTAATGTCTTCAGCTCTTTCGAGCACTTCAAGCACGTCTTTAGGCAGCAATGTACGATCACCGATGATGTTGATCTTGACACCGTATTCTTCGCAAATTTCATCATGTTGCACAATCTGTGTGAATCTCGTCTTTGCCAACTCCATCAAATATGCAATTTCCACCTTGTTTCTCTTAAAGTTTTCGATGGAGAAGGCGAACACCGTTGCAGACTTGACGCCACATTCGTAACAGATCTCGAGCACCTTGGCCATACTCTCGAACCCTGCGCTGTGACCTTCATTGAGCTCGATGTTGTGTCGTTTAGCGTAGCGTCTGTTCCCGTCCATGACGAAGCCGATATGCTGCGGCACGGGCCCCGTCTGGATGATGCTCCCAAAGAGCGACTTGGTCTTCTGCTGGAGGAACTGGAATCCTGGAAAACTCTCGAGCATTGTGTGTGAGTCCCGTCTTATTGTCCTGAGACTTTATTGTTGGAATTGTGTCCTCATTTTACGGGACTTTCTCTAGCAAAAAAAAACTAAAAAAACTTCGAGAAGTCTACCAGTCTCCAAGCCCTCAAGTCCTCAAGTCCTCGGTAAAGACCACCAAGTCCACATGTTCAGGGCCAGACAAACAATAAAGACTGCCTCTGTGCTGAGAAGAAGCTGTGTGCGAGGAAAGTCCTCCTGGAGCGCTGCTGTGCAGGCTGCGGCCAGAATGGTTACCCCAGCCCAGATCTTGAAGGATCCCATCTCGCTCGTGTCCAACGAGATGGCCCAACTGGCTTCTGATATCGGCTCATTGATTGGATCAGGCCATCCGACACTGAATAGAATTAGTGCCTACTACTTCGAGAGTCAGGGCAAGAAGATCAGACCGTTGATAGTGCTGCTGTTGAGTCGTGCCTTGAGTGAGATCCCCTTGGAAAAAAGAAACAGAATCCCAATTGATGACCTGGATATCCCTGAACAACCTGTGTATGATGGTACTAAGTCTCTGAGCGCTATCTTTAAAGATCCTGTGGGTCCCCTATCTCCATTAAAGATCCTTCATGGTATTAGCCCAAACTTAATCTTGGATCCATTAACAAAACCACATCAATCGTTACCAGAGTTTGACCAACAAAGAGGGATCCTGCCTAAGCAAAGAAGACTTGCTGAAATTGTCGAAATGATCCATACTGCTTCGTTGTTGCACGATGATGTTATTGATAATTCTGATTCGAGAAGAAACAGACCTAGCGGGAACATTGCCTTTAACAACAAGATGGCTGTGTTAGCTGGTGACTTCCTGTTAGGTAGAGCATCTGTCTCCATTTCGAGATTAAGAAATCCCGAAGTCATTGAATTGATCTCTACCTCAATTGCTAACTTGGTTGAAGGTGAATTCATGCAATTGAAAAACACAGTCTTACAACCAAACGAGGACTTAATCGAAGATGACACTAAACAGATCCCACAACCAACAGGTGCTATCGCTACACAAATTCATGAATACAGTGTTCCTGCTCCAAAGACCATTTCCCACGAAGATAACGTCAATGCTGCATTTGAATACTACATCCATAAGACATATTTGAAAACCGCTGCCCTTTTATCAAAATCATGCAGATCTGCTGCTATCTTATCTGGTGCCCAACATAATGTCATTGAAAACTGTTATGAATTCGGGAGAAACATTGGCCTGTGCTTCCAATTGATTGATGATATCTTGGACTACACTCAAACTTCAGAGCAATTGGGGAAACCGGGTATGGCTGACTTAAAATTAGGGTTAGCCACGGCTCCTATCCTATTCGCATGGAAGGCCAACCCAGGGATTGGTGATTTGATTTCAAGAAAGTTTAAAGAAGAAGGTGATATCGAAAAGGCCATCTCAGAAGTGCATAAACACGATGGGTTAAGATTGACTAGAGAGATGGCGCAGGATTATTGTAACAAGGCCCTTTTCAATCTAAGAGAAGTGCTACCTGAATCAGACTCTAGAAGTGCGCTGGAATTCTTGACTAATGCTATTGTTTCTAGAACTAAATAGACCTTATACACAATTTGTACATATGTATTATGTTGTCATGAAATTGCTATAGTGTTGTTGTAGGAAATTTGATGATTGTATTTAGTGGTAACTGGGCATCTGAAAGAACGCTTTGGAATTAATGTACGTATGTCCTTAGCGTCATTAATTAATTCCATTACATTGTTACACCATGCCCAACACCATAGTTCAACTAGTTATCTTATATCCGGTTGCCACGGTAATAATCTCGGAGAGAAAGACATTGGTTCGGACACGCTGTTTTCTTTCTTTTTCAATTTGTCCCGATTTGTCCCATCTTTCAGTCTTGTTCTCTTCGAGGCAACGGAAGACAAAAGAAAAGTTTTTCCACTTTTCCCATCTTTTCATAAACAAGTCACTACGCCACCGACTTGTTCACTTGTTCGTTATTGACTGTTAGTTATTGACTGTTCGTTATAAAGAGAAAGCTAGGCAACAATGAAGATCTTCTCCAACACCTGTGAATTCGACTATGCTTGGGACCAGGTCACCGCTGCCAATTGGAAAAAGTACCCAAACGAGGTCTCCACACACGTCGTTGCCGTTGATGTGCTAAGAAGAGAATTGGATCCTACTCAGAAGATCCTGACCAGTGAGAGACTAATCACTTGTAAACAGTCCGTTCCAAAGTGGTTACTATGCCTTGTTGGCGGGAAAGAAGTGTCATACGTCCGAGAGGTTTCCGTTGTGGATCTGAACAAGAACACTCTGACTTTGAGAAGTGTTAACCTAACAATGGCCAACCTGTTAAAAGTGTATGAAACTGTTACATACAGCCCTGATGTTAATAACCCGCTGACCAAGACCAAGTTTCACCAAGAGGCTCAAATCACCGCATATGCCACTTTCCAAAGAATCTGTAACCAAATTGAAGGCTGGAGTGTGGAAAGATTTGGTGAAAACGCAAAGAAAGGTAAGAAGGGTTTCGACTCTGTGTTGAAGATCTTTGACGAGCAATGGAAATCGGGTGTCAATGACGTTACCAAAATCGTTAAGGAGATTGATGAATCCATTGATAAAGTGAAGATTGAGCTGGTGAAAGAGACGGATAAAATCATAAGTGAAGCTGAAAAGATCATCGACGAAGCTGAGAAGAAGATCTTGGACGAAGCTGAACATGTGAAGAAGTCTATCGTGACTGAGTATTATGATATGATTAGAAATGCATTCAGAAGATGATGATTTTATGAATTGGAAATGGAAAAGTGTGTTGATTGACACATTTGATATGTTTTATTTTGGGGTTTATTATGGTTTTATTGGGTTATATTTAAGCATTGGTGTTTTTGAAATCTATATTACTTTAGGTATCACTAACTGGTGGTACTACATAAAATGGTATTTGACATTGTTGTTCATTTACTTACATATAGAAATGCATTGATACAATTAAGTTCAAAAGCGTAGCAATTAAAGAACACTTTGTGTTGGATGTTCAACTTCAAAGTTAACAATGAGGTCCAATTGAATAGGGTCCTCTTGAATACACCCTGACATAATCACCGAATATCTCCTTGCCTTACTGAATAGAGGATCCTTTACCAATCTAATACCTTGTGGTTATGTGCCCCTATGTCCTTTTTTCCCGCGAAAACGTTCGATATCGAGAGATGTCCAAAATAGAACTATACAAACTAAAACCATCAACAAACAACCGTCATCGATCCTATTATCTCCGCACAATTGCCACATTCTGCGATGTATACGCACGCCATTCACAACAAGAATATCGTGAAGAACGTGCGGGTGGAGGTTGTCTATGAGAACAGCCCCGTTTTTGCGGACGAAGAGGTCTCTGCTATCATACGGTTCAGACATTTAGGTGATAAGATCAAAGAAGATAGTAATACTGCTACAGAGAATAATGATGAGATCCAGGGACGTAATAGTGAGCAGGATGGCGAACATGATGGTGAACATAATGGTGAACATGATGGTGAACATAATGGTGAACATGATGGTGATAGTGCAACGAAGGGGGAAAGTGGTGGGTGGTTTGGTAAGAGATTATCATTACAGTTGACAAATACTGCTAGATCATTGTTCCTAGAGGAATTGGAGAAGAAAGATGAAATACCTGAAAGAAATAGACCCGTGGAGCTCCTCTCTGGCTACGTCCAACTTTCAGGAACATTTATATATGATTCAGAGAGCATAGATCATGAGAAGATTGATGGCTTCAGAGAAAAGACTGCCATCTCTGGTAAGATTGGTGGGTTACAAGGCTTTGAAATCTCCAAACATCAGGATCATGGCTACATGTCCTCAATCACCTCGGGGATCAATGGGCTGTTCTACTCTCCGCTTAGTGAATCTTCCAGTGGTGACCACAAACCAACAAACAATGATAATATTGTACCCTTTTTCTCCACTTCACAATCATTATTATTCAGTGATCTGATGTTGAAATCAGGAGAATTACAAACGTTCTACTTCAAATGTAAGGTGCCCAGAACGTTGCCACCTAGTTATAAAGGCCAAAGTCTTCATATCAACTATCAGATGATCATTGGTGCAACAAAGGAAATCACAAACACTGGGCCTTCTTTGGCGACATTACACTTCCCTTTAAGAGTCTCGAACTATTTCAATAGAGACGGGTATCAACCAGTGACAAATCTAGAAAGATTTATCCTATTACCATCTGAAAGCATCGTGAATGAACAATTTGAATTGGGAAACAGAAGACGATCAAGCTTCAAGAGTATTAAGGGTCTAGTTATGAGCACCAACACCTCAACAAAGAGAGACGAATTCATCAAACAGTTGAAAGAATACGCCAATAACGATGATAGTGAATTCAAAGTTGATTTCAAGATCCCAAAGACGAAAGAAACGATTAGTGACTATACGGAATCCCTTCAAAATACCACCATATTACCAGACTTGCCGAAATCAATGACGATAGATGACATTCATTATGAGATTCAGATCCAAAAATTACAAACTCAGTTCATAATCAATAGAACCAGCGAGCATATCGCCACTTTGACCTTTTCTAAACCTTTTTATAAAGTTGGTGAATTGATCAAACTATCTCTGGATTTGTCAACTGTTTCAGGGCGTGAACACAAATCTACCACCACCGGTGTGCTTATCTCTTTAGAATCATTGGAATTGATCAATCCTAAATATGCAACCAATCCTGAAGAAAAACCAAAAATCATCACACACTTCAAAGAATCGTTAACCACCTTCTCCAAGGAATCGCTGCTAGTGTCCATCCCTATTCCTTTGAATGCCACAAACCAGTTCAAGACTAACCTTCTAGAGGTGAAATGGTCAATCTATTTGAAATTCATTCTCTCGAACGATGAATACTTACAAAAAGTGCATAGTGATATCGCTGGTGATTTGATCTTTGCCAAGGAGAACATCAATGGTGTTGAATTCAGTTGTCGATTAACAATGACTGTCCTGCCTTCTGACTTGGAAATTGGTGGGATTCCTGTTTAGAACAAACTACATGGATCAATAGTTATTAGCATAATCGTTTCATTTCATTAGTTGGTATTCTTTGCATCTTTATCCTTCTTTTTATACCAGCTCCAGATCTTTGGAGGTTTCTTATCCTTTGGTGATGATTCTTCGTCATTCTCGTTTTGGTCTTTAAAGAAGCCCTTCTTGTACCCTTCAAGCTTTTTAGTGTTTTCTTTGGTGAACAATTGGAATCTTTCACTTAGAGACTTGTTTTCTTCACTATAGATATGATGAGGCTCAAACACATCAAAGATATGATCATCTGTGAAATTATGAAATAGTTGGTAATTCAGCGTTGCTCTCCAGGAGTTTATGAATGTCATGTTAAACTGTTTTATTTGATTTTCATAATGTATGGATTGGAATTCATTAGGTTTATGAGATGATAGATAATCATCATACTTCACACAAGATAATAAACTTGTGAAATAATCTTCAAACTGCCAACGGATATAATCATCTGAACCTAGGAAATTTGAGTAATTTTCAACGTTGTTTGTCAAATTGGCATTATTGATCAAATGTGAAATCCATTTCTTGTCATACGACGATAATGTTAAAGGTTGTATCAGATCTAAATTCAAGATTTCAATGGTCTTGGTATCAATGTTAATCAACACGTCACAGAGCTTCAACTTTTGATTCAATAGAAGGGCATTTGATGTCCCTATCGTATAATATGAAATCCCTTTCAACTCTTCAAATTGTTGTAAGGGGGAATATGGAGAAAAGATACCACCGAAACCAAAAGGTTGTAAGGGTAACCCAGCAAAGCTTAACACTGAGTTTCTATCACTTGATTGGAATGAAGTTGTGGTTTTCAAATTTTGGGCATAAGTGCATAATTCTGGTGCTGAAGAATCTTGTAAATTATTAATAAGATTAGGGATTAGTGATATGAATGAATATTCAGTTTGACAAAGTAATGTTGGGTTAGCACTGAAGAAGGCGATTTTCTTTTCTAATAATATAGCCTTGATTATGGTCAATGTATCCTTTTTGAAAGTCTTGATCAATTGGTTCACTGATAGGCCAGAATAGAAATCACTTTCATCAACCACGTTGGAATCATCATTATAAACAGCTTTCAAGTTCTGGTAAAGGATATCCACAATGACCTTATCATTGAAGTTCTTCTGTTCGAAGAATGCTTTAGTGACAATGCTCAGTTTCTCTTTAATCTGACCATACAACGGTTGTCGTAATATCACCACAATGGATTTCTGCACCGAAGATCTTGTAACATCGTCATCTTTCTCAAGCAATTCGTCGCTCCTTATCTGCCTGGCACATGATATAGCAAACAAGGTGGTGTCTGTGTATTTTAGAGTGAAGTATGAGAATGTTTCTTCGTAGGAATGAGCACCATCTGGCAAGGCCTGGAATGGCAAGTAGGGCCATAGTTGAATACATTGATCCGTGGACAAGTCGTCGTTTAAGATGGAATACTCCACTTCGGGGCCTCTCAAGTGGTGGAAGTTGACAATGACAACACCGAACAGAAGATCGCTGGCTGGACAATTGATGATGGAGTACTTCTTACTTGTGGTTCGTTGATAAGAGGCTCTTTTAGCCCGTTGTTTGGAGGAGCCGGCACGTCTCAGCTTAGAAACCGGTTCATGGGGTTGCGGTGCCTCAGACTGCAGGTCTGCCCAGGGATTGACGCCCTCGTCCGGGGTTATTGGCATTTTCTGAGGTGTTTGTAGGTGGAAATGTCAAAAGTGATGGTTTCTACAGGGTTTTTTTTCTGGTTTTTCTTGTTTAGTGAAAAGCTAAAACATCTACAACGGTCAAATTAAAGAGGAAAACACTAGCAAATCTCATTGTTCTACAGAAAATCACTGCCAAATTTGCCAATTTCGCTTCATTAAAGATCATCGTTATAGAGACCATTCATTCACACAAATTTCCTTTTTTCAACTAAGCTCTAAACTTATCTGGAACGTTTTGTAACTTAATCTGTAGCTCCAATTCAGCATCGCTCTTGAATTTCTGGCCAGCAGGGGCATCATGCTCAATCTCATGCTCGTGGTGTAGCAGCTCATGCTCAATGTCCTCCTTATGCACAATCTTGACGTCTGGGTCCTGGTCCTTGTGATATTTGTTCCAATGGTGTACTTCGTATTCATGTTCGAAATCACCATGATGACCAACACCAACGTTCAAATCTGGGAATTGACCACCAGTTTCAGCAAACTTCAGATATTCCTCTTTAGTTATCTTCTCATCTGAGTTAGCATCGACTAATTTGAAGATCTTGGACACAGCTTCCTTCTTTGTCGCCTCAGAAATGATCTCACTGTCATCATGGGAGCCCAACCCGTCGCCCTTCCCTACAATCTCGTCTCTGCGCAGGCCATAAGTCTCCAGGATGTCTGAAGCGTCCAAATAACCCTTTGACTTCATATCGTGTAGCATAAAGAAGACCTCAGGGTCGTATTCATCAAGCTGATGCTCTTGCTTCATATGCCATTGCTCCCATGTTAACCCCATGGGAACCGCCTCCTTCAGGTCTGTTTCTGCGTGTGTGCCGTGTGCCAGCGACGTTGCTACCAGAGAGAGAAATACGATCCCGGAAAGAACCTTCATTGTGGGCAATTGACAGAGATTTATACTTATGTCCACTGCATTACTACTTTAACGGTGATATTTCGGGAATTTGACATATCAAAAAAGTTCCTGGTATGCGCCACATCAACAACATATTAGTAGTGAATACACACCAAAATTCAATAAAACAGGGCATAAAAGAGGAAGAGGACAATACTCAAATACAAAACCCCACTAAACGACTCAAATCAACTACATTACCAATGTTTTTTTTTCTTTATTTTAACATTTTTTTGGACTTTTTTATTATTTGAAAAATGGAAAATAACCTATTTGTACATAGATAACCATGACCTTCTAGTTATCCATAATGAAAACTAAAATAACAACCCCCTTTTTGATCTTTATCAAAGCAAAGCGCTTCTTAGAATTTCAGTAAGTGTGGTTTATCACCGGATTTTAGGGAGAAAGTGGAAGCCAAGTACTCCTTTAGCAATGGAGTCTTCTTGATTTCAGCTAATAGTTGTTTGTCAACGTTCTTTTGGTCAGTGACTCGTTCTTCTTTGATTTCCTTCTTGGCTGATTCACCGAAGAATTCAGCTTCTGATTTGGATTTCTTTGATGATTCTCTGGCAAAGTATTTGACATCGAATTTGCTAACGTCAACGGATGAGACATCAACCTTGGTGGAGGTAGCAATGACGTATCTGGCGTTGACACGACGTAATGGGACACCGTTAACTTTGAATGGACCAGAGACCAACAAGGTGTTGTCTTCTAGGTGGTTCAAGTAGACAACTCTCTTACCTCTGAAACGACCGGCTAATAAGATCAAGACGGTACCTGGGACTAGAGAGGCTCTTAATTTTTGTGGACGAGCAGTCTTTCTGGTTCTTTTTGGAACTGGGGCATCTTCAGCTGGATACCATTTTGGTGCTTGAGTGGCGGACATTGTTGTTGGATATGTGTATATGTGATATGGAGGAATATAACCTTGACAAGTTTCTTTCCGGATGGTTTTTTGTTCGGTTTAAAGAAATGGATTTTTTTGGTATCAAAACCAGAATGCGTCGTTTGTGCGGCGCGTACCGAAAACCTCGAACAGTCAAAAAGCGCGACTTTTTTGGAAATTTTCCAAGTTTCGGTTTCGGTTTTGCTGAGTCAGTTCCAGTTTGTGGTAGGGGCAGCAAGAATACTGTTGATGTTTGGATGTTTGGCAGCCCTAACAGGTGTCCGCGTGACTTATTGGAGAGAAACCACCCAAGTGGACCCTTATCGGATAACCAAACAATAATCCTTCAATTCACATTCATAATTCCAAGTATTCAACACTGGAACAAAATCAACAGACGATGATTCTGTGTCGAAAATGTTCTCTGGTCTTGTGTAGACGGTGTAATGGTGTGAATCGCTGAATTTGAAAGATTTGAACTCTTCACTGGTTAATGCAAGTGTTGACATAAACTCTCCATTGTTACCTTTCACTAATGACTGTTGTGAGTTAAAGAGTTTGTCCAGTTTGTCTGTGATTTCGTCCACTTCGTCTTCATCTTCATCTTCATTTTCGTCTTCATTTTCGTCTTCGTATAGTTGGATCAATTTCTTGTATGATAACCCACTCCACTCAACATTAGCACCTCTTGGTAATTCAGTTACTTGAACAACGATCAACACGTTTCTTGGGTTGGCAGGATCAAAGTAATTGTATTCTTCCCATGCTTGCACAACAGTGGAAACCAAAGATTCAGATCTGATAAAGGCAACAGCGGATAATTGATTTGTACAACCAACAACCTCTTTAACATTATGGAAATGTTGTAAAGATAAGACAGAGTTGAAAAGGGGAGATTTGGTTGACAACTCCATAGATTCAGGGATCAATGGGATTTGACCGCTCAACGAAGCGGTCAAGTTTTCATCAATGATAGTTTGTGAGTAAGGACCAATGTTTGCAGGGGCCCAATAACTTCTTCCTTGGACGTGTAAACCGGTCTTCTTTGATGAGTCTACCAGGGCGACAACAGACAATTGAACATGGACATTTGGTGGTAATGATGTCTCAACACAGACACGTGAAGGGGGCAATGGCTTTGTAAAATTTTGAGAATATATAGCATTGATTGTTTGGAAATTGACCATCGATGCGACTAACAAGGTTGAATGTTGGATGTGACTAGTATCAATTGAATGCTTTAATAAGATGGAATGTAATTGATCAAACACGTCCTTGACTTGTGATTCCACTGTGGATCTTGTGCTTGAGATGTTGGAAATGAATAGTTTGTTCTTGATCTGTTTGATAGAGAATTTCGGAGTGATATTGAATACTGGTGCCATTGAAGACTTTGTTGGAGTCTCTTCAACTTGTGGTAAGACATCGTGAAATTCTTGAAATCTCTCACTCAATAACTCTCTTGAAGGCAAGAATTTGGACCAATCCACACCTAGTTCTTTGATACTATGATACTCTTCATCTTCTTGTGTCTTCTCCACAACTTTGACAGTTGGTATCAGATAAGCGACATTATCATTACCCACAATCTTCTTACTCTCGACAATTTCCAACCTGTTGACAAAGAAGGGGGCATCAAGAACCAGAGATTCGAATTCACCACCTTCACCACAGATATGCACATCAAATTTCTTATTCAATGCAAGCATCGTAGGATACATTTCTTTCAAGCTCTTGCCCAAATGAGTTTCATTCAGACCAATAGCTGCGACTTTGATCAATCTTGCATCCATTGAACTTTGCACCATCTCTGTCATCAATTCCAATTGGTCGCGTTGCCAGAGGTAAGCTAATGAAGTCAATCCTAATCTCTGACAAACATTTTCCACTCTTGTACGCTGATAAGAGGACAAGATGGCACCAACTGATACAGCTTCAAGATCAGGATGTCTCCTTTGGATATTGGCGAGCAATTGGTATAAATCCTCAATTTCATCTTCCTCGGTCTTTGCATAATCCAACAGTTGATTCTTGGAAGTCCCGGTAATAGAGGCACGATACATGGGCAGACCAACACACTGGGAGTAATAGTTCAAGACATCATGACCTACAGTTTGGAACATGAAGCTATCCAGCTCTTGCACCTCATCTTTGGCTGGTTTCAAGTTCGCAAGGGCGATCACCTCATGCCCGTTCGCTAGGCAGTGCAAGATGTTGAAACACGAGTCCTTCCCACCAGAAACCAAGGCGACAACCTTCATCTTCCACACTCAATACCCAAATCTTCAATCGCCAAAAGGTGTCACAATCTTTGATCTAATGAAAATTTTCGAGATTCGCGTGTTTACGCGAACACGTTTTATGTGGTGAGCCACCAATGAACTATAGCAAAGAGGCTGAAAGAGGTGGAAAGAGGCTGAAAGAGGTGGAAAAACCAACCAATCACAGGAAAAGTTAATCTCTCTCTCTCTGGATCTACCTGTTTCCCTGCTTATCCCATTAACCCGTGCCAAATCAACCACAAAACTGCTCAAATCACGCACAAAGATCTTTAATTTGCTCGAGGCTGTAGTTGAGCAAATATTCCCCGATAGAGCCAACACTCAACCTTTAGTGTGAACAGATCTGATCTGATTGTATATAAACCGTTGAACCGTTTGAAGGTTAAATACACTGTAAATCCCCCAGATTAAGTAGGTTGAAAACAGGTTAAAGGGTCCTTTCACTTCTTATAGACCCATATACAAACACACATCCAATGAAGGTCCTGCTCCTGGTGCTGCTCTTACAATGTGTCGCACCACTGGTCATCATCGATAGTAAACTGGCGACTCAGTGCATTTACTACCTCAAGTCCTATGACTGGGGCTGCAACTCCACCTCCAACAATGCCAAAGCTTACAAATGTCGTTGTCAGAACATCGACTGGATCGGGTCTGTGACAAACTGCTTTGAAACTGAAGGTGAGGGCAGCTCGAGAGAGTATATCGATCATGCCTACAGACATGTCAGACAGCGTTGCATAAACAAAGGGAGAATCGATTATCCAGTAGATGTGCTGAAATGGTATCAACAGAACGCTACCCAGTATCTGGTCGAGGCTGGCCCTTTTAACAAGAAAAACCAGACTTACACGCCGCTAAGTGTCAACCAGACGGAGTTTGCATACCCAAAGAACAGTATCAATCATATTTATGCACAAGTTATCAGATCACAGGCTTATCAGTGGGGTTATGTCTTCTTTTGGGCTTTTGTCATCCTTCTGGGTTTCATCTCCAACGTTTGCAGACACTTCATCTTCAGATACATAAAGCAGAACAAGACAAGATTCACCTCCAAAACCATCAACAGAATCAGATATTACTTCACACAGGGGAATCTTCTCCCAAAGACCTTTTATAAATTACTCTGGTTCTTCCCGATTCAAGTCCCCAACAAGTCTGAAGGTCTCGTATTGATATTCTTCATTATTTATTTCATTTTACAAACATGTACAGGTTACAGGATTGAATTACCAAACATTTACATGAATGGACGCTTTTATCAACTCATGGACCTGATAGGTTATAGAACCGCTTTGGGTTCATTCGGCTTAATCCCACCAACATTCTTCTTTGGTATCAGAAACAACCCATTCATCAAATTGACAAACTCTTCAATTTCAACCTACATGTTTTATCACAAATGGGCTGCCATTGGGATGTCCATCCAGGCTTTGATCCATTCCGCAGTATGGACCGCATATACCATCAAAGAAGGTGACTATTCGGTTTGGGCCATGGATGCATATTGGAAATGGGGGATCGGTGGTACTACCATCATATTCTTTATGATGTTCTTTGCCCTATACCCATTCAGAGAATTGGCTTATGAAGTTTTCCTGTTTTTCCACCAGGCGTTTGGGGCCATGTTCATCGTTGCTATGTGGTATCATTGCAAATCATTGGGTTGGATGGGTTGGATCTATACTTGTATTGTCATTTGGTGCTATGATAGAATAGCTAGATTTTTGAGTGTGTTATGGAATGGTGGTGCCAAAGTCTCCAAAATGACAAAATTGAATGACAATTTGGTAAGAGTTGTGTTGATGAGACCTGATAAGATGAATGATTATTATTCTCCTGGAAGTTATTACTATTTATACTTCTTAAACTTGAAGCTAAGATTCTTCCAATCGCACCCTTTCTCATTGATGAAATCCAAGAGAGTCAATGAAGAAAATTGTTATTCCATGGTGTTTAAATGTCATAAGGGTATAACGAAGAAGATCCATTCTTATTTATCCCAAGAGAAGAAGGAATCAAGTCTAGTTGAGGTTCTAACTGAAGGTCCATATGGTCATCAAATCCCCCTGAAATCACATGAACAATACGTCTTCCTATGTGCAGGTGTTGGTTTCACACCATTGTATTCCCAAGCTGTTGATATATTGGAGAGAAATTTGTCAAGAAACGATGGGTTCAAACAACTGGTCAAGTTCATTTGGGTTGTTAGATCCTACGATTATTACAAGTTATTTGAACAAGATATGGAATTCCTATTCAATAATGGTGTCGAATTTGAAGTTTACATCACAGGTGAACAGGGGAAGGACATCCAAAAGGATAATTTTAACATCCATTTCCTTGGTACCAGACCACAATTGTCTCAATTGGTCAATGAAACTAATTTGAACTATTCTACAACTTTTGTCAGCAGTGGACCTGTCAGTTTCACCGATAGTATCAGTGACGCAGTAGGTGAAGTCATCAAGGACTCAACCACTAGAATTGACAACTATTCTGAATCATTTGTCATGTAATTAGCATTTTAGCATTTGTGACTCGTTTTTTTATAACGAGTTTACGCATATATCAGTATAGCAAGCTATGGAAAAGATTGGTTGTTGTAGCAACGGGGTCCAGAAGTTTTAACAGGAAACTGAATTGAAGGGAATGAGACCAGATCCACCGTTTTGGCTATTTGAAGATTTTCAGTTAGGTTTAATCACATGGCGATCATGCCACTCAGCATAGTCAGTTGATGTTCAATTGGGTGTTTTCGGTTTGTAAATCGTGTCGGGCACAATTGGTTGTAAGTAACTAAGCAAGCAAATGGCGAAAGCAATCTATTGTCATATAATATCTGTTGCACCTCCGATCTGACAGAAAAGAGTATAAAATGAGTTGAATGACCCCATTTTAACCTTCCTTTTTGGTCTCAATCATCATACAGAAGAAGAAAAGACATTTCAATCATGACTATTTCAAGAGGAGACACATTACCAAAATACGACTTGCAATACATCAAGAACGGTGAACCTTCGACTTTATCCACCAATGGTTTGTCCAGTGGCACTTTTGTGATTGTTGGTGTGCCAGCGGCCTTTTCACCTCCATGCTCTGAACAGCACTTGCCTTCCTACATTGATCAATTGCACAAGTTCGAAGCCAAAGGTGCTAAGGTCATTGTTGTTAGCAAGGACAATTTGTTCACCCAGAAGGCATGGGCCAAATCGTTTGATGTCGCTGACAAGTTGGACCAAATCATCTTTGCCTCCGACGTGGACTTGCAACTCATCAAGGCTCTGGGTCTAAGCACCAAGGAGGTTCCTCCTTTAGGTGAGACCTCATCACGTTTCGCCCTAGTGGTGAAAGGTGGTAAGGTTGATTATTTGGGCCAGGAAAAGACTGTTGGTGAAGTCACTGTTAGTTCTGCTGGTTCAGTCTTGAAAGAGTTGTAATTTCTGACAGCTGTTTCATTGATCAATTGGCAATACATTCCAATATCATTCGCACTAACTGAGCTACAAGGTTGTTTAGCTAATGGTAATGAATGGAAAGTGTCTAACACTTGTAATTTTGCAACCAATGACTAGTGAAGCTGTGAGCAAAAGAATGAGTCATCACAGAAAGACGGTTACTGTGCCTTTCTGAGCCATGACTTGGTTCCTCTTCAGCCTTTATAAGTCCATGTACTTCGCCTATAACCACAATTGGCGATGCGTTCGGAGTTGTAAATCTTTTAAATCCGAGATTCTCTTTTTCGCCAATCAAAGAATCCGAACGCACGTGACTAAGCAGAAGTTATGTTCATAAGTTTTATACAAAATGCGTAACATAGGAAGAAACTAGGAAATTCTAATATAACTTAGATAACTAACTACTAAATACAGACTTGATCGATTAAAAAGAAAAAAAAACTGAAAAGCTCAACCCGGCAAACCCGATATATTCCCCTATTCCCCTTCAAAGTGGCAAATTTCCTATCTCAGTTCTGCTTATTAATTTCCTGGTAGGGGACACACACTGATAGTGAATTATTTTTCCAATAATTCTTTAGTTGAAAAATGTCCAAAAATAAGCGATTTACACATAATTCCACGTTTACCCAAATCAAACTCAGAATCTCTTTCGCCACTGAAAAGAAAATGAGCTCGCTGCTGTTCCGTCAAAGCCCTATGGTGGCTGAAAATGTGGCCGAAGAGACAATTTCGTTGCTGGCAGAGAAAGTCATCGATTGTGGCTATTGGTGCCATGATGGAGAAGGCTGGGGCCCTGTCTCTGCCCAGTATGCGGACTTGACCCAGTGCTTCATCAACGGTGTCGTCTTCACTGCTCTTAACGCGTTCCTCTTGCTCATTGGCTCAAAGGCCCTCTATCAGATAAGGTCAAAGGCCAAAGATGTCATCAAGTTTAGAAAGAGTTGGATCTTCTACTCCAGAATCATCCTCGTTATCCTGTCCATCGCCTTGTCAATCTCCACCGCTGTCCATTTTGATCAAACTATCACTATCAAGACCGATTGGAAATTGGTTCAGCCAATCTTTCAAGCTTTAGTATTGATTCTTGTCGGTTTACCATTGACCAGCTCTGATTACTTCTACTCCAGAGTCACCACTTCCTCTGTCTTGTTCTATTGGTTTGCCAGCACTATTGCTCACGGTTTTAGACTACTAAACCTTCAATGGAGACCAAAGACTGACCACGATTTTTACGTCTTGACCGTTTTCCAGTTATTTACCTCTTTGTTCACTTTATTAGTCAGTTGGTTACCAAGAAAACCTCAAACTTATCAGCCATTGAATAAGGACGAGAATCCTTACGATTATGCTGACTTCTTTTCACTGATCACCTTCTCTTGGATGACCCCATTGATGAAACGTGGTTATGAACAATTTTTAACTGAAGACGATTTGCCTCAGTTATCAAATGAATTCAAGTCAAAATTTAGATCTGAGCAGTTTGAAAGAAACTGGGAAAAAAGACTTGAGACCACTGATACCCCATCTCTAGGTCTAACCATCTTAGAAACTTTTGGTAAAGAAATCATTATTGGTGGTCTCTTTAAAGCTTTACAAGATGTCTTGCAATTCAGCCAACCTAACATGTTGAAGTTCTTGATTCAATTTGTCAACACTTACAACTCTGACAACCCAGAACCAATATCCAAAGGTTTTATGATTGTCTTGGGCATGTTCATCATCTCTGTTACTCAAACTTCATTCTTGCACCAATACTTCTGGAACTTGTTCAACGTTGGTATGAACATCAAATCTTCATTGACCGCTACCATTTACAAGAAATCTTTGAAATTGTCAAGTGAGGAAAGAGGCCAAAGGGCCACTGGTGATATTGTGAACTTAATGTCTGTTGACACTCAAAGATTACAAGAGGTTACCAACATGGGTACTTTTATCTGGTCTGGTCCTTTCCAAATCCTGCTATGTTTGGTTTCATTGTACAACTTGTTAGGTAATTCAATGTGGATTGGGGTTATCGTCATGATCATCTTCATCCCATTGAACTCAATCATCATGAGATATATGAGGAAATTGCAAAAAATCCAAATGAAGAACAAAGATGAAAGAACCAGAGTCATTTCTGAAATCTTGAACAACATCAAGTCTTTGAAATTATACGGTTGGGAAGACCCATACAAGGCCAAATTGAACCACGTTAGAAATGACAAAGAATTGAGAAATTTGAGAAAGATGTCATTAGTGCAAGCCTTAACTTCATTCCAATTTAACATCGCCCCATTCATGGTCTCCTGTTCTACTTTTGCCGTCTACATATGGTGGGAAAAGAAACCTCTAACTACTGATTTGATTTTCCCTGCCCTGTCCTTGTTCAATTTGTTGTCTTTCCCATTGGCGGTCTTACCAATGGCCATTACATCACTAGTTGAAGCCCAAGTTGCAATTGGTAGATTGACATCGTTCTTGACATCTGAAGAATTACAAACTGATGCTGTTCAGTTCTTGGAAAAGGCTAAAAACAACGGTGATGTTTCCGTTTCTGTCAAGAAAGGTACTTTCCTATGGCAAAGACATCCAAGTTATAAAGTTGCCTTGGCCAATGTTAACTTCACTGCTAAAAAGGGAGAATTGAGTTGTATTGTTGGTAAAGTTGGTTCTGGTAAATCTGCCTTGATCCAAAGTATCCTGGGAGACCTGTACAGAATTGATGGGTCTGTCACTATTGCTGGTAACATTGCCTATGTCTCACAATTACCATGGATCATGAACGGGACTGTCAAGGACAACATCTTGTTTGGTCATAAATATGATCCTGTTTTCTATGACAAGACTATCAAAGCCTGTGCCCTAACTGTTGATTTCAAGATCTTAACCGATGGTGATAGAACTCTTGTTGGTGAAAAGGGTATCTCTCTATCAGGTGGTCAGAAGGCTAGAATCTCGTTAGCTAGAGCCGTTTACGCCCGTGCTGATGTCTATTTGTTAGATGACCCGTTGGCAGCTGTTGATGAACATGTTGGTAAGCATTTGGTTGACCATGTCTTGGGTCCAAAGGGTCTGTTGGCTTCAAAGACCAAGATCTTGACCACAAATAAGATTTCTGTCCTATCTATTGCTGATAACATCTCATTGTTAGTTGATGGTGTCATTACTGAAACCGGTTGTTGTGAAGATGTTACAAAGAACCCAGAATCAGGCTTGTATCAATTGATTCAAGAATTTGGCTCTGCTAAGAAAGAAGAGAAGGAAGAAGTTAAAGAAGAAGCCATCAATGTTGAAGATTTGGTTTCATGTGACGAAACCTCTGAAGATGACCTAACTGCCAATGGTGACTCACTATCTTTAAGAAGAGCCTCTATTTCCACTTTGAAGACCATCAGATTTGATGATGATGAAAAAGATGGTCAAAGAGAAGGTCGTCAACAAGGTAAAGTTAAATGGAGTGTCTATTTGGAATACGCTAAAGCTTGTAACCCAAAATATGTCGGCGTCTTCCTAATCTTTGTCTGTATTCCTCAATTCTTGAACGTTGTCTCAAGTTATTGGTTGAAGCATTGGTCCGAGGTTAACACCAAATTTGGTGACAATCCAAACGCTTCTTTCTACTTGGGTATCTACGCTTTATTAGGTGTTGGTGGCTCATTTGCCTTTTTCTTACAAGCTATCATCCTATGGCAATTCTGCTCTATCGAAGGTTCCAAAAAGTTACACAACAACATGGTCAACAGCGTCTTGAGAGCTCCTATGCAGTTCTTTGAATGTACACCAATCGGTCGTATTTTGAACAGATTCTCCAATGATATCTACAAAATTGATGAAATCTTGGCTAGAACCTTTTCACAGTTCCTGGTTAACAGTGTTAAAGTTGGTTTAACCGTGTTGGTTATCATCTTTTCCACTTGGCAATTCATCTTGATCATCATTCCAGTGTTGATTATCTACACTTACTACCAAAAGTATTATATGAGAACCTCAAGAGAATTAAGAAGACTGGATTCATTGACAAGATCTCCTATTTACGCACATTTCCAAGAATCTTTAGGTGGTACCTCTACAATCCGTGGGTTTAAACAAGTCGAGAGATTCGAACATATCAATCAATCAAGAGTTGATAACAACATGAGTGCTTATTTCCCAAGTGTCAATGCTAATCGTTGGTTAGCTGTTAGATTAGAATTCCTTGGTTCCATCATCATCTTGGCCGCTTCTGGATTGACCATCTTAACTTTGAAATATGGCAGTATCTCAGCTGGTACCGTTGGTTTAAGTGTCTCCTATTCCTTGTCCATCACACAGGCTTTAAACTGGATCGTTAGAATGACCGTCGAAGTTGAAACTAACATCGTTGCCGTGGAACGTGTTAAGGAATACAGTGAACTTGAACCTGAAGCTGCTGAAATTATGGAACCAAGACCACCAACGGCATGGCCATCAAAAGGGGAGATCAAATTCAATAACTATTCTACCAGGTACAGAAAGGATTTGGACCTTGTCTTGAAGAATATCAATCTAACCATCAAGCCTCAAGAAAAGATTGGTATTGTTGGTAGAACCGGTGCTGGTAAATCGTCTTTAACATTAGCCCTATATAGAATCATTGAGGCTGCTGGTGGTGAGATTGTCGTTGATGGTATTCCAACTAACACCATTGGTCTTGCAGATCTAAGACACCACTTATCCATAATTCCACAAGATTCACAGGTGTTTGAAGGTACTATTAGAGAAAACATTGATCCTACATTCAGATACACTGATGAAGAAATTTGGAGAGCTTTGGAATTGTCACATTTGAAAGAACATGTTTTATCCATGAGTGGTGATAAACATGAAGGTTTAAACGTTCAATTGAACGAAGGTGGTTCCAATCTATCCGTGGGTCAAAGACAATTGATGTGTTTAACTAGAGCATTATTGATTCCATCCAAGATCCTTGTGTTGGATGAAGCCACTGCCGCTGTTGATGTTGAGACTGATAAAGTGCTACAAGAAACCATCAGATCTGAATTCAAAGATCGTACCATCCTAACCATTGCCCATAGATTAAACACAATCATGGATAGTGACAAGATCATTGTGTTGGATAAAGGTGAAGTTAAAGAATTCGATTCCCCAGAAAAGTTGTTGAAGGATAAGGAAGGTCTCTTTTATTCCTTGGTGAATTCTGGTAAGGAATGAGCAAGGATCAAGAGGTAAAAACCATTCGAATACATTTTTAGCGAGTTCAATGAAATAGTAGTCTAACGAGAGGAAGGGAAATGAAAACCAATTTCTATCATTATACAAAAAGATACACATTAATCAATGTTGTTTTCAACTTGATGGAAATCCAAGATTTCAGAATACATCATGACTCTCCATGTATCAATAGGAAGATCAGCATCGTTGAAACTCCAATCGAATTTCTCCTCGGCAACAGGCTCATCAGTTGGGTCATGGTATGGAGCTAAATAAGGATGTTCCAACACTTCAGCAGCGGTGATTCTCTTTGTTGGGTCAAACACTAACATCTTTTCTAATAAATCAATGGCTTCCGGTTCAACACCTTTGAATCTTTCACTTAATGGCACTGGATCTCTCTTTGGCAATGATCTAACGAATCTTAGTGTGTTTTCAGAGGCAATGGTATCAATGACGTCATCAGGAGGAGTACCTAATAGTTCAGTTATTATGGAGAATTGATGAACATGGTCCTTACCAGGGAACAATGGTTTACCTTCAATCATCTCGGCAAATATACAACCAGCAGACCAGATATCAACTTCAACGTCATACTTCTGCCATGTCAACATGATTTCTGGAGCTCTATAGTATCTTGTTGAGACATAACCTGTCATTTGAGGGTCTTGAATTCTCGCTAAACCAAAATCACAAATCTTTAAATCACAATTCTCATTTATAAGAATGTTGGATGGCTTTAGATCTCTGTGGATGACCCCAGCACTATGAACATATTTCAACCCACGTAGAATTTGGTATAGGAAATACTGGATGAATTGCTTTTCTAGTGGTCTTGATGTTAGTAATCTATGTAAATCGGTACCTTGTAACTCAGTGACGAAATAGATGTCTTCCAAGGGAGAAAGGAAGATATCTTCCAAAGTGATTAGATTCTCATGTCTTAGATGTTTCAATAGTTTCAATTCTCTATAAGTTCTCTTAGCCAATACCGGGGTGGAGAAGGGTTTCATGATCTTCTTGATGGCGACATTCTGATCGGTGAACTTGTCCTTAGCAGAACAGACCAGACCAAAGGCACCCATCCCCACGGGGTTCAAGTCGGTGTAACGACTAGTGATCTCGAACACAGTCCCAAATATCTGGGTTCTGACGAATTCTTCTTGTGACATGGTTCAGTGCTGTATTATATGGTGGTTCAGTACAATGGAGTGGTGGAGAGAGAGAACGCTCAAACTGGTGGGTGGCTCTATTTGTAAAGAATCTTTTCTGTTTTCCGTCTCTTCTTGTTCGTTGCTCTTTATTGAATTGAGCTAGTAAAGTGAGAAAGTGTAATTTGTAGTCAAAGTGAAACCAATTTTGTGTGGTTTTGAGGACTCTGTTCAATCTATGTATAATCAAATCAAGTCAAACAAAGAACTCCTTAAAACTCCCTTTTTTAGTGGGACACTAAAGATCGTTTTGTGTGGTTGCCTCCAAAACAAAAAGAAAGTTTCAACGGTTTTTTTCGTCCAATTTGGTCCAATCCTTGATTATGTCATCATTACGTCATTTTGAGGTGTTACCGCTTGCAAACGAGTTGCCTCGGCATTTTAGCTTTTGTTATTAACAGCTTTTTATAAATTGAATTAATATATTTCAATTATAAAGTCATATTTGACAAAAGAAACAATATCCGAAAATTCAAGGATTTGAAATTCAACATTTTATTAGGGGAATTGCTAGTGTATAGAGGCCTAATTGAAGGATTTGAATCCACCTTCAGTGAACTTAATGTCGAGATAATGTTAATCAAGTTTGTTGATAGCTCTTTCAGATTTAATGTTAGGATTACAAGAGTAGCACGGTTATGTTCAGAACGAGACGAGGAACAAGATGGTATTATTCAATCTATAGATAGATAACTACAAGGCGTACCCTCAGACTACATTTCCAGTTCAGAGGTGTTGATCAATGCCTAACCGTAAACATCAATACCAAAAACCGGCACAACACTAAGAATCATAGTGGGCCATCGAACCTCGAAAAAAGAGGCACTTGCATGTAAAAAGAACCCGAGAATCGGAGAGAAGCCTCCCCCAATAAAGTGGCACAAGGACAAACGCGCTTGAATTGAAATGGCCTCAAATCCATCAGATCTGATGACAACTTTAAGTTTTCCTTTGTTTTTATTGTCTCCTGACGCGCTCAAAAAACAGACAAAAACAGACAAAAACAGACAAAAGACAACAAAAAACATAAACAACAAAGACTAGTGCTGGGCAATAAACACGGTGGTGGTCTGAAACACGCGATTGACTTCTGGGCAAGTTGCAAAAGATGCAAGAGCGTGTTTGTAAACAACGAGCATACACCACCACTTCTCTATTGGTAAAGCCGTAGTTCAGGAATCACCAGAAAAATGGTGCCTCAAAAACAACAAGGACATGCAACAAGCATTTGGTCCACTGTCTCTCACAACCTGGAGTTTGAGAGAGAGAGGAAATAGCTCTTGAACTGTGGACATAAAACGACACAGGACAAGAAACAGGAGCTGTGGTTCGACGTCTGACGCATTCTCCAATCGGGACAAAACGTTGGAGAGTTTTTTCCAGCTAAGACTCAAATGTTCACGCATGAAATGAAACACGACTGTGTAATTACTAGAACAGTTGTTCCATTAAACAAACAAAGAACGACAACAAAGAACAACAACAACAACAATATTATAAGGAAGGAGGATACGCAGTGTTGTTGGGTTCATTGTTCCGAAAGGTGCAAAACACGTATTTGTTGTTGTTTACAAGTTATGTAACTTACGTCAGGAGGGCCTCTCCTTCTTGTATCTTATTTTTCCCAATGAGGACCCTTCATACTAGGCCCACAGGTAGAGTCTCCCCGTTAGTTGGAGAATACATACACAAGGCTCCAGAAGTGATAAGTGATAGGAGACTCAGTAGTATCAGAGCCAAGAGCCTAGAGACAGGATGATCTGAGGAAGGGCTTGTTCTCCCTGCTGTAAGCTTTGTTGCCATGACAGCAGCAGGGCTTACACACTCCCCAGAGGCAGGTGCAGCCAGGAAAAGAAGCGTTTAAAGGGGGTCCTTTTATTACACCTAGGATCTTGAAAAAATAAGCAGGGAATTTTACGAAGGTTATGTGCTATCTCTATCTCTAGTTGTACCATCACATGGAAACTGTCAGCTCCCTATTCCCCAAGTTTTGAGCTATGGGCTCGTTTCTCTTATTCATTGTACAAGCAATTGGAGAAATTTGCCTCCAACGTTGATCTAGTCTCTCATCAAGTTTTCACTGACTCTCTGGAATGGCATCTGAATTTAGCTTCACAGGCTGCTAAAATTAATAAGATGGCTGGAACCCTTCAATACAGTGGAGTTGACAGTGATTTCGTTTCTGTGACAATACCCGAATCGCCTCAGTTGTAACAAAAAGAAAGGAGTAACGAAAAAGGCAGGCCCATCTTTAGCGAGATCCCAAAGGGGAACAATGTTAAGGGAAAAAAAATAAAGATGAAAAAAGGAAAGTAAACTTAGTTGAAACGTTGGGATCTTGTGCGTTCTTGGCTGTGGATGTTTGAGAAAGAGCTGGAACAGATTAATAACGAGACATATAAACCAACCTCCTCTGGTTATCCAGCGAAAGTTGGGGCAATCAACCTTACCCCTAACGCTTAGGGGTGCTATATTTAGCACAAACAGCAGGACTTAGGTAATAGACTGCAGCCAGAGCCCCACTGGGGAAGGCCAAACCCAACGGGTCGCCAGAAGCAGTGACCAGTGGAAGGGAAGTCCGTCCCGCAGCGAGAACGAGAATGGGCCCACGCCCACCCACACCACGGGGGAAAATTTTTATAGGAGTATTACGTAATAAGTGCAGATTGCCTAACGAATCAGTCGCGACGAGACACACGTCCAGATTTGGCTGCAAAGATACAGAGATAGGAACTTGACGCGCATGTTCCCTTTTGAGACACAGCTTGATACAGTAGGAATTTTTTTTGAAGTGGTATCTCAAGTATACTGAATTTTCTGATCTTTTCTTCCAGTTGTTGGTGCTTTGATGAATGGTTGATAGCCTTTTTCTCCCTCTTTTCGTGTACGCTAGCTCCAGAAGGTTTAGTGTCCCTTTTCTTTTTACCGTCCCTTGTTGCCTTGGTTGACACATTTGTTTTCATCTGTCCCAAACAGGGTTGG